>CM056598.1:29683995-29753869 GCA_029721355.1 Tegillarca granosa | reverse complement strand
AGTAATTTCATTTCATCAAATATGGTACTGAATTAGTCACGTGAGATGACGTCAGCATGTTTCCTATCAGTGCGTTACATGTTTTCCTATTGAACAGACGTGTTTCATATATTGACTACATATTAGATTATTTTATTTTCATTTTTGGATTTTATTACCTAGAATTTGTGGAGGATCTCATTTTGGAATTAAACAAAATATTGGAGCAAGACTCTTTGCATATGACATTTTTATATGAACACAAAACGATAATTATTTTGTGCAACTTCAACCGTTATGAGCTCTGAGAGCCAGGTTGCCGGACAACAAGTCCAGGGTAATGACGTAATTGGTAACATTTTTGAGAAAATGTCAGTGCCATTTTCGAACCAAAGAACGTCAGAAAATAAACAAAGTATTGATGCAGTCAATGCCGACATCAATATAGATGATCGTGCGCCGACACACAATACTATGAACAATTATGTTCAGAATGCAGGACAAACTGCAGAAAATGAAGGTGCAAGTACACCCAATTTAGCAGAATTGAAAAATATCATGCAACAACAGATTGATTTTTGTGCACAAATGTGCAAAATGATGCAATCATCTGCAAATGAAAAAGAGTGCATGCCGGCTGCAAGCTTCCAGACAGGTAGGAGGGGCGAAAAACGTCCGGCAGAAACAGATGACATTAATGATGAATGTGACAAGTTATGGACAGATTCGGAGGACGAAGGCGAAATTGAGGCCCCGGATGGGGATTCAGATATTGATATTGAAGATATCAATGAACTCTTTGCGGAGGAGGATAATGTTAAGCCTAAAGTGTTTGACAAACTAGCGAATAATGTCAATGTTTGCTTTAGGAAAAGAATAAAATAGGAAAATAGAAAAGAGTTGACAAATAAATATGGCAGACCTGAAAATACTAAAAATCTGAAAGTTCCCAAAGTGAACGATATTTTATGGGACAACACAAAACATTTCTCAAAGAAGAGAGATGTTTAGTTATCAAAGTTGCAGTCTGTATTATGTAAGGCTGCGATACCAATCATAGAAAATGCACAAGCGATTCACGAAAACAAGAGCAAGCAGCTCAGTTGGAATGACACGAAACAATTGTTTAAGGATTCGCTAAATAGATGCGTGGATGCACTTTTGCTGGTCGGAGACGCATTTACAGACATCAATCGGATGCGCAGGGACCTTTTACGTAAAGGTTTGCCGAAATCATACAAGACGATGTGTCATCCATCGAAGGAGGTTAGTACAAATTGGTTATTTGGAGATGACGTTTCTAAACAACTAAAAGATATAAGTGAAGCAAGAACATTGGCAAAAAGCCTAAAAACGGCTGAGGAGGAAGATCAAAACATACTAAAATACAACAAATACCCCACAGCACATTATGGAAAACAGAACTACAAGAGTGGGAAAGGAGGTTACAAAATTAACGGACAAAGAAAGTCTTTTTTATCAAAGACCCAGCCTCAAATGAAACGGAAAAAACGCTGGTAACCGACAAAATTTCGAAACCTAATAAAAAGGTGAGCACATATTCTCTGTATTCTTTTGGCAATACGCCGGAAAATTTTTTGGCGGGAAAAATTGTGAACAGTTTTCATAAGTGGAAAACTATAACTTCCGATAACTGGGTCCTAAGCAATATAAAAGGGTTGATTATACCGTTCCTGGAGCTCCCTCATCAATTTACTATACCAAAACAAATACATTTCTCCAAGCAAGAAAAGGAACTGATTCAAGTTGAAATAGGGAAAATGTTAGAAAAAAGAGTAATTTCAAAAGTTGGAAGTCATTCGCCCAGTTACATCTCCAATATATTTACAAGAACTAAGAAAGATGGTTCAATTTGTGTTATTCTGAACCAAAAATGTTTAAATGAATTTGTTGAGAAAAGCCATTTTAAAATGGATACCTTAAAGTCCGTGCTGTCACTTGTTACTCCAAACTGTTATTTTGCAAGTTGTGACTTAAAAGATGCTTATTACAGTATTCCTATAAGGCAGTTAGACAGGAAATATCTAAGGTTTATGTGGAATGATGAAGTTTATGAGTTTTGTGCTTTACCAAATGGACTCGCTTGTGGCCCTAGGATATTTACAAAAATAATGAAATGTGCTTTTTCTGAACTCAGAAAACGGGGTTTTATAAACACGGGTTATATTGACGATACATTGCTTCAAGGAAACACATACGATGAATGCGCGGAAAACATCTATCAAACTTCAAAGTTGTTCGATGAACTTGGTTTTACTATACATTGGTAAAAATCAGTTTTCCAACCTTGTCAAGAAATAGAATTTTTAGGATTCATTATTAATTCTGTTAACATGACAGTTAAACTAACTTCGGAAAAAGCAAGAAAGCTTAAAAAGAAATGTGCTTCATTAAAGGCACGGAAATAATGCTCAATACGCGATTTAGCAGAAATTGTAGGGAAGTTAGTAGCGGCATCCCCAGCGGTACCTTTTGCTATTATCTTTTACAAGAGACTTGAACTTCTCAAAAGTTCATCCTTAAAGAAATTAAAAGGGGATTACGAGGCCATTATCACCTTGACCGATGAATGTGTACATGACCTGGAATAGTGGTTAGAAAACATAGACACATCCCATAAATCAATTAATGAAGTACCGCCTGATACTGAGATTTACTCAGACTCAGTCAATTTGGCTGGGGCGGTGTTTTTAATGGAATTTCAATGGGGGGCCTATGGAATATTTCTGAATTTTGGAAAACACTATCTGGTGAAAAGATTCATGAGAGGTGTGTTTATTTTAAGACCAGCCCTTCCTAAATACAATGTAACATGGAATGTAAATAAAGTGTTGGATATTTAACAAGAGGCCCATGGGCCTTAACGCTCACCTGAGGACATGGCCAACCTGAGGATATATCCAAAATCATTTGCAAAAATACATAAAATATTCTTATATACATGACATACAAAAAGTTAATAGTTTCCAAGATAATTAACAATTTGAGTCTTTTTATGCATCTATGACCTTGACCTTTAAACATAGAACCTTGAGCCACATATCAAAATGATTGTCATATCAATACCTACAAAATTCTAGTATATATACCTTTGCAAAAAGTTAATAGTTTTCAAGATAATTAACAATTTGGGTCTTTTTATGCATCTATGACCTTGACATTCAAATGTAAAACCTTGAATCTTATATCAGAATGATCACTATATCAATTCCTACAATAATCTAATATACATGCCAATACAAAAAGTTAATAGTTTCCATGATAATTAACAATTTCAGTCTTTTTATGCACCTATGACCTTGACCTTTGAATGTATGACCT
This sequence comes from Tegillarca granosa, assembly GCA_029721355.1. Lineage (NCBI taxonomy): Eukaryota > Metazoa > Mollusca > Bivalvia > Arcoida > Arcidae > Tegillarca > Tegillarca granosa. Next base: position 29,750,548 of record CM056598.1, on the reverse strand, counting down.
TGAGCCATATATCTAAATGTTCGTCGTGTCAATACCTACAATACTCTATAATACATGCCTATACAAAAAAGTTTATAGTTTTCAAGCTAACGCACAATTTTAGTCTTTTTTAGCAAAAAAATAACATTTCAGGGGCAACAACTCCTACATGCATTATCATACAGTTACGAAACTTTGTACCTTTTTACATTTTGTCCTGCTTAACATTTTAACAATGTTTTAATATTATATATCTCTTATAATTTGGAAGAAAAAAGCCTAAAACTGCACAAATTACAAACTAGGTCATGACCTTGAACTTTGACCTTGACCCCATTTTGAAGGTTATTTCAAGAAAAAAGTCAAAACTGAAAACCCCATGTCAATATCTATTCATATAGTCAAGTTATAATAATTTGAAGCCATTTTACGAAATTTTCAAAATTAAACGCAAAAACGCGTAACCTAATTTGTTACCAAATTTCACGAAATGAACAATTTATAAGCTTAAGACCCTAGAGAAGCCAAATTTCACATCAGATTTTTTCTCCCGTCATCGTTTTCAGAGAAGAAGATTTTTTAAGTTTTTTGGAACCATGGGTCACCTTGACCTAGTTTTGGGAGCCATGACAACGTCACGAACAAATCTGAATTGCACTGGCCCATATATGCATCTGACCAAGTTTCATTGAAATCTACCTCATAGTTTTAGAAAAGAAGTTGAAAAATGTAAAAGTTTACGCCGTGGACGACGACAACGCCGTCGACGACGATGACAGACAAATTTTGATCAGAAAAGGTGAGCTAAAAACCATAAAATCAGATGATGATACAGATCTTAAAAGTTTGACACAGAAGGTCGTAATGTTAATGGCTTTATTGACCGGTCAGCGTGTCCAATCGCTGCACGTGTTAGATTTGAGAAACATAAATTTTGATGACAAGTATTTGAAAATAAGAATCGGGGATGCATTAAAACAAACAAGACCTGGTTTTCACATAGCTGAATTCAATTTCGAACAATATACAGACGATCCAAATTTGTGCATAGTAAAATTGTTGCAGTTGTATATAGAAAAAACAAAATTACTTCGGATTGATGAAACCAAGTTGTTTATTAGTTTTTGTAAACCACATAAAAGCGTTACAAAAGATACAATCTCTCGCTGGATTAAAACTGTATTAAGTAAGGCTGGAATTAATTTGAATATATTTAAGCCTCACAGTGTGCGAAGTGCTTCAGTGTCAAAAGTTCAATCAAAACTTAATGTTCCGTTAGCGACCATTATGAGAACAGCTGGTTGGACAAAGGAATCCACATTTCGCATATTTTATAATAAACCTGTTACAATGGACACCTCGTTTGCAAATAGTATTTTAAATAGAAACTGAAAAAAAAAAAAAAAAAAAAAAAAAAAAAAAAAAAAAAAAAAAAAAAAAAAAAAAAAAAAAAAAAAAATAATAATAATAATAATAATGATAATAAATGTGAATATTATAAATACAATTTTTTTTTTCGTAGTTTAATTTATAAAAAAAAAAAAAAAAAAAAAAAAAAAAATCTATAAAACTCTCACTTGACTACTTCAGTACCATATTTGATGAAATGAAATTATAAAATTATACGAAATTTTATATTGAAGTATGATTTCGATTTCATGAAATCATATATGGTACTGAGGTAGTTACGTGCCCAACCCACCCATCCCGTGGGTAATGAATCCAGGCATTTCCACTCTAAAGTCTGATAGGAAACATGCTGACGTCATCTCACGTAACTACCTCAGTACCATATATGATTTCATGAAATCGAAATCATACTTCAATATAAAATTTCGTATAATTTTATAAATTTACTGGTATTTACTAAGAGGCATGTGTGATGCAAGCAAGACATATCAAACCAAAAATAAATGATTCCAACTAAATACAAAGGTATCAATTCTATCTCATAACATTACAATATTTTCCATGGAAACAACATCTAAAAGATCTAGCTGACCAATTTTTACATGCATTTTTGGTTTAAAAAAGCTTGGTTATCTATCCATTATTAGACCTACACCTATAAGTAGGAAATTCCAATTTTATTTTGAAGATTTTATCTTTATTTTGTTTAGTTTCTATTCATGTCCAACTGAAAAACTTGAGATCAAATATTGTGAAAATAGTGACAGACATTTAGTACATGTATCTTTGCAAAATGAAAAAAAACTGCTATATCAAAATCAATGGGATATTGAAATATTTTGTCCATTTTTTAAAAATGCTAGTTATGTGTACAAAAAGTATATAGAATTAGATCTACATTACAGTATTTTAAATACCTTCAGTTGACAGGTAAAAAAGGGACTTCAAAATCTTGTTCATACGTAGATAAAATGATGGGTATGAACTTATCTTTACATACAAGTAAATACATGTATTTTGAATTTCTTAACTACCATAACTTTGGTTCTACAAGACATTCTCTTTTTTCAACACTGCAGTAGCACAAACTATTCTACGCTATTCAAATCATAGAAAATGTTAAAAATTAAAACAACTAAGATTGAACTATTATAAAATTCAGCATATCAATAAATCAACTTGAGGCGCACTCTGATACAGCTCAGTTCATCATTAAAACAACTTAAGAGTGAACTCTGATACAGCTCAATTCACTAAAACAAATTGAGGCGCACTCTGATACAGCTCAGTTCATCATTAAAACAACTTAAGAGTGAACTCTGATACAGCTAAATTCATCATTAAAACACTTTGGAGTGAACTCAAACACAGCTCAATTCATCATTAAAACAACTTGAAGAAAACTCGGGTTCAGCACAATTTATCATTAAAACAACTTGGAGTGAACTCAAACACAGCTCAATTCATCATTAAAGCAACTCAGAGTGAACTCAGATACAGCTCAATTCATCATTAAAACAACTTGGAGTGAAATCAAACAACTCAATTCATCAATGAAACAAATTGGAGTGAACTCAAATGCAGCTCAATTCATCATTAAAATATCTTTGATTGAACTCAGATACAGCTCAGTCCTCAATAAAACAACTTGGAGTGAACTCAAACACAGCTCAATTCATCAATGAAACAAATTGGAGTGAACTCAGATACAGCTCGGTCCATCAATAAAACAACTTGGTGTAAACTCAAACACAGCTCAATTCATCATTAAAACAACTTAGAGTGAACTGGGATACAGCTCGGTCCATCAATAAAACAACTTGGTGTAAACTCAAACACAGCTCAATTCATCATTAAAACAACTTAGAGTGAGTATCATTTAAACAAACTTTCCAACACTAGGATCGATCTGCCCAGTAGAATTCCAACATTGGAGGTGAGAGGCACTGTGATCTGTAAGCACTCACCTAAGTGATGAGGATAATTTTTTGTGTGTATGTAAGTAAATTAGTATAATCTTTAATATGGTATAATCCTTGCATTACCTAAATAAATATATAAACACAGAATATCAACCCTGTCTACAAAGGTCACCTGTCAACAAAGGCCACTTTTAGCCAGTCCCTCAAGTGGCCTTTGTAGGCTGGTTTTACTGTTTATAATGCTAAATGACTTTCATTAAAAGAAAGTGTACCAGTATTTGCCATTCACATCAAGGAAACATTGATGTTACAGGGATGTATTGATATGACTGCCTAAGGGTGAAATAATATGTCTACCAAACAATAAAGGTATTCTTTGCAAAACACAATCAGCAATTCAATACATTTCAATAAAATACCTCAAAAGAGTATAAATATAACTGGATTTAAAATAGAGGGCTTTGCCCTTCACTGAATTTGGCACATGCCCCACTACCTTTTATTATTTGTTGAAAAAAAATCACAAGCAAAAATTGTCATTTTTAATATATATTCATATCACAGTTTATCCTTATATATTTAATTTTATTGATTTTAAAAAGAATTACTTAAAATGTCAAAAAAACGACCAAGTACCACATGCTGTTTTTGCTTTTCACAGCCTAGTTATGGTTTTAAAAAGATAAATATATAAAGATAAATTATGTTGTTTTTTTTTTTTTTAAATATAAAATCTTTCAAATAGTAAAATAATTTGTACAGGATATTTCAAAAAATCTGGTGCAATCTTGTTATGCTATGGTGTAGTAAAATATTTTAAAAATGTACTGGTATTTATCAAACTTTTGCCCTGTTTAAAAATACCTGCCCTCAAATTTGTCTTGAAATGCACCTCTTAACCAAATTTCATGTGGATGAAAAGTGCATGATGGTAATAGAAAACCAAACTAAAGTGGCAGGGGAGCAAGTAATTGGCTTATATACCCCTTGGCTTCAAATAAGGAGTTAATGCCCATAGAAAAAGGTTCTGTATGTTGCACTGAACAGACCCACATGTGAGTAAAACATGCCTTGACATTCATCAAGTTGAACACTGTTCTAGTAAAACTAGCTGAATAGGGAAATATGATGGGTTTTTGAGGAAAAACAAATTTGTTATCATATTTGAAATTGCAATCTTACTTTTAAACCATTCAAAGTTTGGTGGAAAATATTTTATCGACAAATTTGTGAAAAACAAGTGCAACAAATATAACTTAACTTCAGTAAGTTATGTCCTGTACCTGACAATGGTAATAATAATCAAGTACATGTATCGTTAAACATAATGAAAGTTGCTATGGTAATGAAACTGTCAAAAATATGTTTCTACTAGCCTGTATTTTGACTCAATCAAAACATTTTGACTAAAAACTTTAACAATGTATGTTCGTCACTACTCATGCACCCGGACACTTTTACAAGAGAAAATATCTAGCTAAGCTTATTTTGATTTTGTGCAGGCATGATTTTTTAATGAATTTTTTTATATAAATATAAAACAATAGATGTATAAAAATATTGCAATGTACATGAGAAAGGCACACAAAATAGTACCAGAATTTTTGAAATACCCTGTATTACATTAAGTATCACAGAAAGCAGAATTTATTTCCTACATGATTTTTGGGGGTGGTCAAACTTTGGCTTTTGTCATTTTTTTAAGATTTTGTCTTGATTTAACTGCAGCAATATGATTATCACATTCTTCTTTCATCTGTGCCATTTTATCTCTTGGGTCTACTTTTGGTAATGGCGGACAATTACATTCTGCTCTCAATTTCAAATACTGGTAAAAAAAAAAAAAAAGAATAATTATGTACAAGATTTAAAAAAAAAAACAGAATGAATTTATCAATGAAAATAATAATTAATTACATATGGAAGTTTTAAAATGTGTCATACGGCAGCAAAAAAATGACAGATGCATATTGTATTATATATTTCTTTCAATGTCTTTTAAGATTACTAACACATAGCTGTTTTATGAATAGTTTTACTTCAATGTCAGGTCGAAAATATAGGACCCAAAATTTTCCTAAACATATTGGTAGTCTGCCTTATAGGTGCCTAGTCTTTAAACTCTTCACAATTTTCAAATCTACCAGGGCAAATAATCATTTTCCTTAAATCAATCAGGCCTAAGTTTCACAATCATTCACTCAATTGAGTGTACACTTAACTCAATATATTTCCATTTTTCTCTCATCAATATTTTAAAAATTTAAAGTTTTTTTTTTTAGAAAATGTTTTGTTTTGTTCAACAAACCTATGCTTAATAATTTAAATATAACATTAGATACTCAATTTTAACTGTGTAATGTCTTAAAAGTTGATGTTGAAATATTCCCTTATTGAGTTGAGTGAGTGTACACTCAATTCAGTGATTGAAATACTGGGGCCTGGTGTATTGCAGATGTTTGTGTTTACAAAGAACATCAGTAACAAACAATATATATTAATGATCAAAGCATTGTTATGATCCAGTTAAAACAAAATGAAGGGGGACAACTCAAAAGTACTGTCATGTGGCTCTTATCCAATGAAATTCGTTGATGTAAAATGACTCAGAAAGCATTTAAATACACATGCAATACATCAATACATGAATTATTTGAGTTCCTTATCTAAAACACCTTTTAAAATCTTAACATATTTTGTTTTCAGCTTTACAGATTAAAGTTTGGGAATTTTTTCTAAAAAATATTAATTTACACTAACAGTCCATTTTGGTCAAGAGAGTGTATATAAAAATGTGCGTTGAAATGACACCGAAATCCTAACAGAAGTTGTCAGTTGTCAGCGTAACTCTGTACCTGCATTTATAACAAGCCTAAAGCAGAAACTTTAACATTGGATGTCCTCAATCCTTTTTATGCCAGGTACTCTGCACTTGTCAGTGCTGTTGAGTTAAAATTGGTGTTCATTCAATCACAGAAAAACATGACAAATAGCTGTAAAATTAATGCAAATAAAACAGATTGTATATCATAATGGATAGTTTTGAATACATATGTCACTTTGATGTCACTGGAGATTTCAAATGGGTAGAAAGCATAAGGTGGTAAACTTACCTTTGGCATAAGGTAATTTATATCCTCTGATCGTTTGTCTGATAAAGGGTGTGTTGATAAAAATTCAAAGTCTATTGAACCAGATAAATCATTTATCCTTTGCATCATGCTCCAAAATACTGTGCCTTCCCTTACATCATAGCAAGCCTAAAACAGACAATGACCAATTCATTAGAAGGATTAGAGTTGAGTAATTGAGTATTATTTCACTGTCAGGATTAATTATCTTTATTTCAAAGCCTTTTTTTTAATGATCTTATAGAGAGAAAACCAGAGTGCAAAAAAAAAAAAAAAAAAAAAAAAAAAAAAAAAAACACCAACAATATTTTTCAATAAGGATACTGACACTTAACTTATATTGAGGTCATCTTTTTAGAGATGGTAAACCAGAGTGCCCCCCCCCCCCCCAAAAAAAAAAAAAAAAAAAACCTTGGGCAAACAAACTGACTAACTTCCTCACACTGGGATCTGCCAGATGCCAGAGTGGAATTCAAAAAGGTTGGAAGAAAAATTGCAAAGAAAATTCAACATCAATTAATACAATGTACATCTAAAAGGGCAAACTAATCAAAATTTTGTATTTTTTGCTTTGGGGTTTTAAAAAAGTTGTATCATATGATTATGAATTTTTTGCTCTTCTAGAACTGTGACTAATACATTTCAAAGAATAGCTCAAGAATAGTAGACCAACTCATGCAGTTCCATCTTCTAAAAAAGGAACAAGGATTATGTGATATGGTCTATCAAATACAATGGTAGTTTTTTGCTATCTGGTTTTATCAAAAACACATAAACCTAAAATAAGGTTACACTGATTCAAAGATGCAAAATAATATACTCCAGGAAACTGGTTACGGTAATACGTGTATTAGAGTTTTACTCTTGTTCCAGGATCCTGATTTGTAAAACCTGTATCTAAATGTATTTCAATAATTTTGATTTTTCTATTAAATATTGCTTAAACTAAAATATATACTTGAATATACAGAAGATCTAGATTAAGAAATATCTGATAACCATATCGCAGCAAAAATATCAAAATTTTGATGTAACAAATTTTTTTTATGATGCACGTAAAATGACAAGCAGTAGTTGGTTGACAATCATAAAATACACGGTTCATTCCCACTTAGCCAACATTTTGAAATTTTGTACATATAGGTAAGGTTTTAAATGTTGGCTAAGTGGGAATTGCTGTCAGTTGTAGGATTAAGCAAAACAATAGGTTTTAATTACAGGTGAGTGTATAGTCCGTTTCTGGAAAATATGAAAATATTGATGTTAAATATTCTTAATAGGTACATGTATCACATTATAATTTCATGTTAAACATCAGGGTTAAATTCGCCTTAAAATGAAAATTAGACTTTGTGCACATCAAGATGATATTTACAAGAAAAATATTTTACAATGCAATCTCAGAATTGACCCTATATATATAGAATATAAATAAAAGAATCTTGACAGTGTTATAAAACACAATTACTCCACTCTCATTTTGAATTTCGTGTTTTATCAAGGAAGTTTGTATGTTAAAATCTCTTTGAGCTCTAAATTTTTAACACTGGTTAAAGTTAATTGGCCATTTGGATTTATCTACGGATTAAATAGATGAGCTATTTGAGTTGATTTTCTACTGCTTTACAAATTTATGAAGATTTACTTAGCATGTTAAAAAGTTAAAATGTGGTCTTAAAACTTACTGTTTACAAAATCAAATGGTATGGATATCCAAAACTTCTGATGGTAATGGACATTTACTGGATTTGAAAATAAATACCAATATTTATTAAATAGTCTGGTTATCTTTTGTTTGATTTGGAGGAAAACATTTGCGCAACGAATATAAATGCAAGGAACGGATTCAAAATATTGCTATTACCTGTCTAAAAATTAGGAGATTTGTTTAGTGGTGTGTTCTCGTATCATACCTGTACATGTGTTATTTGTTACTCAGTTTTGAAATAACTATTCATATAAAGATTACAAAGGGTTTAATTTATGTGAAAAATGGATGGTTTTTTTTTCTAAATGACAAATAGCATTGTATATGGAGTAAAATTTTACAATGCATTATTGTTTTACAATACAGTATCTAAATAATTAATAAAAAAAAAAAAACAAGAATGTTTAGTCTGATTTTGCCTATTTTACCTTGAAGAATAAAAATTAATTTGAATAAAATTTATACAGTTGAATCTCGTTATCTCGAACACGGATATCTCGAACTTTCGGATAAGTCGAACTTTTAGAAAAAGTCCGGATAGAATTGTTCTTTATTTAACTAAAATAAATCCGGTTATCTCGAACTCGGATATCTCGAATTTCCGGATATGTCGAACAAATTTTTCGTCCCCATGAATGAAAATCCTAGAAAAATAACATTCGTTAACTCGAACAAAAATTTTAAGAAAATATTTTTTGGTAGATTTAATTAATTTTAAAAATCTAGTGACTGTCGGCACTGTTGATTTAAAACCAATACATTCATTATTATTAAACTGCACTGACCTTCTGATTTCTTTAATCCGTTAATTATTATCGTTGCATAAAAAAAATAAACATCAAGAAAATTAACGGGTGTTTTAATTACTGCCAAGCTTAACATCGTGGTTGTGTGATGTGAACATCAATCAAAGCAACTGGAAGCTTGGGGTGATTAAAGTACACAAAGCGAAACCGGAATGCGGAACAAAACGGACTCGCTGTTTGTCGGTAAAATACAATAGTGTAATCAGTTATTGACAGATTTTGAGTAAAAAAGAAAATCTTATATAACAAAATGCATAAATCTATCATTTACCAATGCGTTTAAACATGTCATTAAGTGAACCTGCTACAAATAAACTGGATGAAGGACCCGGTCCTAGTACTTGGGGGATAGTCAAGTTTAAAATTTTTAAAATTAGTGCTCTTGTTATTAACCTTATTGAAAGTATAGTGCTTATGCGTGAAAAGTTTACATGATGTTTACGAAATGAACATTGACATTCTTTAATCTTTTCATGATTATTTATGGATTAAAGTGATGATTGTATGGTTGAATTGTTTTGATATTAATTTATTGATATTTTGTGTAATAAACAATATTTACTTTATTTTTTTTAATTTTCATTCCTACAGCTGGAACATTGTAGCTGAAAACAAATGTACTTAACACACGTATTTCACTTTTATTAAAAAAACAGTAAACAATATTTTGTACCGGCTGGAAAGCAACATAGTCCATGTACTTGTCAGCGGTATACAGATATACTTATGAATAAAATTGTACTTGAATACTATCTCACAATACTTGAAAATGACACTATTTTGTAACCGACTTGCTTATCACGTATTAAAAGAGATACAGAGGCATCGGTAAATACTGTGAATTTTGTCGACATAAGCATTACATAATACAGGAAGTGACTTCCGATAGATCTGTACGAGTTACTTCCCTTTTTTGCCGGTTTTTTTTCACATCGTTTATCTCGAACTTCGGATAAGTCGAACTTTTTGCATTTCCCCGCGGAGTTCGAGATAACGAGATTCAACTGTAATTAATATTACATTCTTTAAAATAATTTCACCATATTATCAAAGAAGTATCCTGGAAAAGACTATAGCAAAAACTTTGCAGGTGAGATCTTAATTGTTTATTTAACAATGTTGGCTAAGTGGGAATGAGAAATTTTTAAATGTTGGCTAAGTGGGAAGACACCAAAATACACACATCTCACCAGTACATTTAGCTCTGACAGGTAAGCTAAAAAACAAATTTTGTTCTATATGGTTTAAGGTATGGATCATTTTAAACATAAAATGAGGCAAATCTGATATGTTTTGTTTTTGTAAAGTGCTTATAAGAAGAATGTAAATACAAAGTCAAAATTCCATAATAATGACATAAATTTTCTCAGATACTATGTGTAGCCAGATAAAAAAAGCTGTGGTCATATCTACATTATACTGTTTAATATATCAAACATGAGTTGAATTGATTTGAGTATTGGTGTTTAATGTCCCAGTCAAGAATATTTCAGTGAGATGTCACCAGCTATAGGCAAAAGTGCAGACACTTTGCCTGTGCATTGCTCTGATGGCATTATGCAGCAGGGATCTTTATTGTGCCATGCATACCGCGAATCTGGACCTCATTAATTTTAAGATCACATCCGAAAGAAACATGACTTTCATTTGGTAATGCCTAGTGCTTGGCGAAAGAAAAGTCACTACCAACTTTCAAGTCTTGGTTCAGATCCAGTTGGGGTTTGAACCCACGACCTCCTACTTACAGAGCAAACACTACCAACCGAGCTACCACAGTGGTCATATTATGCATGAGATATGCACTTTAACAACAACTCACTTGTTAACAGTTCACTCTCTGTAAACCTTCATTGCATGGGCAATGTATATAAATAAATTCATTTTATATAAGTAAATAAAATGCATGAGGATATTTATAATATAGCTAAGTTGTATATAGATTTATATTTGTAGCATTTATAATGATTATATGATATTCAGATGCAATTTATTGTATTTATCCTTGATTTATATATCAGATCTGCATCCGGATATTATAATTATTGTACAATATTGTAAGACTGACTTCTTTCGATCTATTTCAGATTTTTTATGTACAATAAATGATTGACTCACTTCAGAACAGTGGCTATGTCTTGTAGTTTTATTTCTGAAACAGACCCTGGTCACATATGAATAATTTAAAGACATTATTTCTTATCATTTGTTGATATTTCAAAACTTTTTAATTGTTTTATAAATAGTTCATGTCGCATATTCAGTGAAACACTTTTTTTCTTAATAATGTATATGTAAAATATCTTTACCTTGGCAGCCATTTTTAAACCAACAACATCAGCTTCTGTTTCCTGTGCTCTGCTGAATGGTAAATGTATCATGTACTAAAGACAAAATAAATTTATATAAATCATACAGAGAAATGGTCAATAAAAAGTGAGGAACAAAAACAAGCCAAAATTTATTAATTTTTTATCAGCAGTTTAGAAGGAAATGCGGAAAGCACATGTACACTTCCTCCCCATTACAAATTGTGAAAGAAATTTTTCTTATAAAAAATCAATTAAAAGAAAAAAAACTTAAAATCAGATGCAAAATAACATTTTAAAAGAAAGATGACGCACATACCCATTTACTCTATTGCAAATGTCAAATTTATATTTTCCTGAAAAATTCAAGTACACATCTACACTTTATAAAAAAAAAGATATCTTAAAAGTTTGATGAAATAATATCATGGAGTAAAAATTCTTACCATCTAATTTTTTTTTTAAATATTTTAAATTGCAATCAAATATTTTACACAGATAAAAGATATCTTTTAAAGTAGGAAGTTTTTAAACTAGTATCACCTTTTCTTTTATAATATATTAATTGCAATCAAATATCTTATCCATTTTAATGATAGTTTTCTTTTTTTAAGAGTCAATACCAGTGGCAGTACCTTTATTTTTTATTCTAAGGAAAAGACAATGTAGTGACTGTTATTCAAATTATATATAATAATTTTATAACATAAATATTGTTTTAATGCATTTTAATGGAGTGCTCCGAAGAAACGGAGGAAGATACCAGAACAGAACAGAACAGATAGCATTAGGAGAGTGTGGCATGACAGACATTGGATGACAATGTGGCAAGATGACAGATGACAATATGGCAAGATGACAGTAAAAATGTGTTGACAAGGCACCAAGAACAGGCAACACAAAAATCATAACATCAGGTGAACACACAAAACTCATTTATGAGTTTAGACAAATAGTGCACATTTATATGGAAGGTCAAATTTGCAAAAATGTCTATATCCAAGGAGTGAAATTTTTAATTTGAGAATAAGCTTATCTTTATTTTTCTTTATTATTTTTATTGGGATAAGCATTAACCTTTCATTCTAGGACTTATTTTTTGAACTGATTAACACTTGCTAAAATATGCTTTCTGGGTCAAAACAATGATTGATAAAGTTTGTAAATTTAATGACTCCATACAATTTTGACCTCAGGTTTTTAAAAGATTAAACTTACAGTTGCACACTTATCAAAATACCAAGATGTAACAATTGCAATACCATCACCAAGAAAACTCCAGAAAAATCCCATAGCTGCTATCAACAGGTAATCCAAAAGCTGTGTCCTACTTAGGGCTTCTGCCTGGAAAAAAAATCACATATATATATATATATATATATATATAGCACAAGTAATCCAAGTAAGGGGAGTTTGATCAGAGTGGATTAATGGTGATTTATGCCCCAGTCAAGATTCTTTAACTTATATTAAGGACCGACATTCTGGAATGGTGGAGGAAACCAGAGTACCAAGAGAAAAATCACCCACCTTTTAACAAGCAAACTGAAAATATTTCCCACACTTGGATCTGCCAGAATGGTATTTGAATCTTGGTGGCAAGAGCTACTGTGATCTGCAAGTGTGGGTTTCAAGGAATTAACTGAGTGGATTGGAGTAATGGTGTTTTATGCCCCAGTCAAGAATCTTTCACTTATTTCGAGGCAGTCAGTTCTGGGATGGTGGAGAAAACTGGAGTGCCCGTAGAAAACCAACGACCTTCGGCAAGCGAACTGACAAACTTTCTCACACTAGGATTTGTCCCGAGTGGAATTCGAACCCAGGCGGTGAGAGGCGCTGTGATCCGTTAGCGTGGGCTTTAGACCACTCGGCGACCGTTTTCATAACTGAGGATCAGAACTATGGTACCTTAGTTAATATTCATCAGAAATAATTTAATTGATACATAACAAAAATGAACAACAAATTAAAAACATTTATCCATTACTAAGTACACCAGTCATTTTCTATTTTACCTTTGAATGTATAGTTTTAATGAGATTAATTGCATATTGCACCTTTTTTCTTGCTAAGCTACATAACTCTTCCTGAATCCAAAATATACCCTTAACCTGGGATCATTCAAGTCTTTGATTCAAGAAAGGGGAATTATCCTACACTTTGTATCAAGTTTCTTAGAATCCATAGTTTTTGAGAATAACTCTGAACAACAAGTAGGTCAGACTTGGAGGGTCGGATGAAACTCTAAATTCAATACTGCTCATCCCTCCCCCATTTCAAAAGCTAAGGGGAAATTAAAGTTACCGACACAAGTAGTTATATAATCAGTCTATATAACATGAATAAATACATAAACGATCACAAACTCTAATTTTAGGGACAGCATAAACATTTTGACATATCTATTGTTTTTCTCTGAATATAGAGAAACAGGAATTTTTAGAGATAATAAAGTGAACCAACATCTGGTTGTGCTAATCTCTAGTTAGAGTCCCTTGTTGGATACGACGGGATTCATTAGAATTTTTCTAAACAAAAAATAAATTATAAATAGGAAGAAAGAAGTCAACAACTCAACTAGTTGATCTAATAAATCTCCACCAGCAGTTTGTTGATTGTTGAGTTCTTTCCTCCTATCTATAATTTATTTATGAAATCAAAATTGACAGAAAATTTGTTTTCAACATATGTTAAATGTAGACAGTCATTAAATATCTCTGAATATCATTAAATATCTCTGAATATCATTAAATATCTCTGAATATCATTTGATATCATTGAATAATATCATTGGATATCATTGATTATCACTGAATATCATTAAATATCTCTGAATATCATAAAATATCTCTGAATATCATTTAATATCATTGGATATAATTGAATATCACTGAATATCATTAAATATCTCTGAATATCATTAAATATCTCTGAATATCATTTGATATCATTGAATATCATTTAATATCATTGGATATCATTGAATATCACTGAATATCATTAAATATCTCTGAATATTATTAAATATCTCTGAATATCATTTGATGTCATTGAATATCATTTGATATCTATGAATATCATTTGATATCATTGAATATCATTGAATATCATTGGATATCATTGGATATTATTGAATATCACTGAATATCATTATACAATAATTGCCCTCTAGGTATGTGGACATCCAGAATTGTCACCCTTCAGAAGTATTGTCATCTGAGGGCATCGCTCGAGAGTGACAATACTTCTGAAGGGTGACAATTCTGGATGTCCACATACCTAGAGGGCAATTATTATTTTATTATACCGAAACAAAGCTTATCATGTGAAATAACACAATGTCCACATACCGTTTTGTGTTTTCTGCATCTTTACCCTGCATAAATAATTGCAAGTCCGCCTCTGAGGAACTGCCAAAACGACTAGTGGCCATTTTTGTTGTTTACCAAACGACAACAGCCAAGTTTTGCGAGTTATCTCCCTTATGCCGGGTTGTCAATGGGTGACAATAGTATTATCATATGGCTGTGCCGAGAAGGGAAAGGTTGTCACATGCTGACGGTAATTTTGTGGGAAATACATGTATCTCATTTGTTACATGTCATGTGATTGGAATCCATCCAATAAAATGTGTTTTAATATATATGAGGTATAATAATGGATATTACTGAATATCACTGAATATCTCTGAATATCACTTAATATCATTAAATATCTCTGAATATCATTAAATATCTCTGAATATCATTGGATATCATTAAATATCTCTGAATATCATTTGTTATTATATGACAAATAACTATTTGCCTATTTCAAGTGAAATTAAGTAGATTCCATGCAATACAAACAATACACAAAATGCCGTCTCCTCCATCATGACTGAGCAACTCAACAGAGTAAATAAAGAAAATAATTGGATAATTTTGTTGTGATGTCATTGAGGCTGAAAAGGGGTCTGAACCAGTCCGGACCTCATATTATTGACTGCACATGCATTTAGACAAGCAATACACAAAATATTTAATGACACGTGACAGTATGACGACCAATAGATGAAAAGAAAGAATCATAGTCATATAATAACATTGATTATAACTGAATATCATTCAATATCTCTGAATATCATTCAATATCTCTGAATATCATTTATTATCATATGTTTATTAATGATATCACTATTTTTGTATGTGTGATCACTCGAATTTACACAAGTTGATATCAGCCCCTAGAAAAGTGATATCACACCCCTAGAAAAGTGATATCACACCCCTCATAAAATTCCGATAATGGCGGATTTTTCGTGTCACTTCAGCTTGATACTAACTGTTTATGGTTAACATGATGAGCATGTGTGCAGTACAGTCATGTATCAGTTGTATTTAAATTAATTTTAAACAGAGTTTCGGAATTTGCAAACACACAAACACATCGGAGAGGTACAACTAGTTTACACTGATTGCGCGCGACGGCACTTTAAAATACAAACAATGCTGGCTTTAAGCTGAGGCAAGTATGTCAGGACAAAAATGAGACATCAGTTCGAAGCGAAACTGTTCACCCGTACAAAAATATCAACCAATAACACATTGTCATCACTATGATCAATAAATAAACTTACAGAAGCCAAAAATTAAATAATTCCGTCTGGTAGCCAATATAATCCTGTACTTGTGCAGCCGTTTCCCTGTAATAAGTGTAACCTATCCAAAATATGATGCGATGCACCTGCCGGTTCAAAAACTCAGATTCGCTGTTGTCATCACAATCATGATTTATGACTGCAGATCTTTAATCTAATTTTAACAACTTTCACTTTATAATGAAGAAAACAAATTTATGCCTCTGTCCACGTCATGTTGGACGAATATGGCAACTGACTGAATATTTGACCTAGTTGTCGGGAAATCGACGTCAGCGGTTGCTAAGGGTAACATTGACGTATGACGTATGCAGTAAAAAAAAATTATCTATGAGACCATGATAGATATAAAAAATAAAATCTGCTGGTCTGCTTAAAAATTTAATTATTATTAATTGTTAATTTTATTTCAAAAGAAACATATGATAAATAGTTTATGATATGACTATCGGCCCTCTGGCTGATATCAGGACTCTCGGGCTGATAAAGGGTGTGATATCAAAATGGCCATGATATAATAATCTCTAAATATCATTGAATATCACTGGATATCATTGAATATCACTAAATATCATTGTATATCATTGAATATCACTGAATAACATTGTATATCATTGAAAAAAAATCATGTTCAATAAAAAGGTATTAGAATTAAAAATTCTCATACAAAAAATTCAGAAAGAAAAACCAAATGACATTTTTAATGGATTAATGTAAACTTACGCTATGAGACAACAATGCATGAGCTATTTCATGTCCAAGTATAAAAGCCAGTTGGTCATCGTTGTGTGCAAAGTTCAACAGTCCAGTATTTACAAACACATACCCATTCTAAAATAGATAAATAGAACAATTAAAAGATCAATGGAATCATGTGACATAATATCAACCATATTTTTATATTACATCAGCTATCAGACAATCGATGTCACTATCCTGAAGATACCAGATCTTTACCAGCCAAACTAGTCGGTTGATCTTAAATTAACATCTACACAGTCTGTTGTTGTTGAGTTCCTCAAGACAAAATATGATTTATAAGTTGATTGAAAAAAATCTTTTCAATTCTTCTGGATCCAACAATGGACTCTTACACATGGGTGTCAGTTCGACTTTTTATTGGTTAAAAAAAGATCACATTCTGATACATGTATTATATAGCATACAATATTATATTATAAACAATTCCTTCATTAATCTTTTGGCTTGGTGTGTCAATACTGGCTGATTTTTACAATGTGGTCTCAAACTTGGTTGACATAGAAACCAATTACTAGACAGACATGGTTAATCTGGTATATATGTGTGTGTGTGTGTGGGTGGGGGGGGGGGGGGGGTGGGGGTGGGTGGGTGGTTATTTTGTGAATGAGTAAGACAAAACTTTCATGTGGGGGATATTTTTTCGTACTGAATCATGTTTTAATCTCTTTTTGCACTTTTATGAATAAATAAATCACTCATAATTCATATCATCTCTTTATTCACTGTTATTTATTATGATTCAAGTACCTGTAGTACATACTACCAAAATGGCTCAGAGGCAGCATTTCCACTTCAAGAGAAGGAAGTTATCAATAGTCTTTGAAGAGGAAGACTTTGAAAATTAAGATTTTGCTTCCCTCCTGTCTGAAAAATGTCATTAAAAGTATTGTCTGGTTTACTGGTGTCAGGATCATGTAACTAGGGAAGTGGAATATTTTTGTGGCACACCAACTCTGTAAAGTAGCAGGATAAATTACAGTTGCCCTGAGTGTGTTCTATTATAGTTGCCCTGAGTGTGTTCTAATACAGTTGCCCTAAGTGTGTTTTATTACAGTTGCCCTGAGTGTGTTCTATTATAGTTGCCCTGGATGTGTTCCAATACAGTTGTCCTGAGTGTGTTCTAATACAGATGCCTTGAGTGTTTACTATTACAGTTGCCCTTAGTGTGTTCTATTACAGATGCCCTGACTGTGTTATAATACCGTTGCCCTGAGTGTTTTCTATATTATAAGAAAGTCCAAAGCATATCACATATTTTACTCATATACAACATTGTTCTTAAATTAATCCATAGAGATTAATAAAAACTTGCTCTCATCAAGAAAAGCTAAAAAAAATTGCTGATGCAACATAAAACATTACAACCAACCAAACAAGCACTTATAATAAACACCATGTAATGCTATTTTCTTAAGAAAATAATGATCTAAAATTATAATTAAGTCTCACATAGTATAATGGTGAACCCTACTGACAAACATGTGGGTTACAGTATACGTTTGCAACATAGCCTCACTTTCACATTCATTTTTAACTTTTAACATTTTTTTCCTTAACTTAAATATTGCAAATTTGAAGTTTTAATAATTTTGTTAATTGTTTAGATATCTACAGTTTAAAGCTTCGTATTAAAAAATCACTTTAAGCTTGTTATACCTGCATTTAGTTATATCACAAATGTTTATTTGTCTTTCAAAAAGATATTGTCAAAATTTGTTGAATTAAGTTAAGGAAAATCTTACTGTAAATGTACTTATTTTCACGCAATCAAATTTAAGGGCAAAAGTCAAGTTGCCGTTAATTTACGCAATCATAAATAAGCGCACTCACACATATCTGTTTTTGTTCACTTGTACTTCAAATGTTGAAAAAGTGGTTGTTAAAATCGGTAGAAAGCCTCCCAGTCATATAATTAATAATGAGTTTTACATATTTCAGCAGGTAAGCTATAATTATTTTACTGCATCATAATCACATTTATTGTAATAATCATAAATTAGCGTGATTTGTCTAGTGCAAAAAACGTTAAAATAAGATTACTGCTAAATAAAGTACATTTACAGTAGTTAACAAAGGATTGTGAAACTGGGACCAGTACAGTGAAGTTTAAGCAAGTCTGCTATGGCTTATATTGTTTATCTAAAACTTACACTTACCGGTAACACGGACGCATTAATGTCAGGATCTCTTAATACAAATATTGTCCATTTATGCGATTGAAGTTCTTCTATATCCGAGTTACATTGGACCAATCTGCTTATAACTTCACTTATTCTCCTGTAACATGGATGATCTGCAGGCACAATAGCATCTTCATGGTCTTTTAATACCTGTAATACATGTAATTAAACAAATAAAAAATTAATATAAAACTGTGATTCACCAGTATACTGAGATACATAATCATGAAGGATATAGAACAAATTTATGTCAAAAATTTCCTGGAAAATTATCTTAAATTTCAGTCAAGATCAAAAAGTATTACATTTTATAAGAGCTTTATGCTCTGATGCTATAAGAGGTAGTTTCTAAGTACATGTAAGTTGCTTGTTGACAGAAAGATGTTCATGGTTTTATTATTTAGGGTCACCTTGACCTTGAATCAGGGTTAAAGTCAACAATGTTTGCCACATTGAAAGTGCTGGGTCTTGGCATACTAGTCTCTACCAGTCACAACATACATGTAGTCTCTACTGGAAATAGTGGTCAGGTGGTCCTTATTTAGAGATGGTCTCTACCAGTCACAACATACATGTAGTCTCTACTGATCATACTAGTCAAGTGGTCCTTATTTAGAGATGGTCTCTACCAGTCACAACATACATGTAGTCTCTACTGATCATACTAGTCAAGTGGTCCTTATTTAGAGATGGTCTCTACCAGTCACAACATACATGTAGTCTCTACTGATCATACTGGTCAAGTGGTCCTTATTTAGAGATTGTCTCTACCAGTCACAACATACATGTAGTCTCTACTGGACATAGTGGTCAGGTGGTCCTTATTTAGAGATGGTCTCTACCAGTCACAACATACATGTAGTCTCTACTGATCATACTGGTCAAGTGGTCCTTATTTAGAGATGGTCTCTACCAGTCACAACATACATGTAGTCTCTACTGATCATACTAGTCAAGTGGTCCTTATTTAGAGATGGTCTCTACCAGTCACAACATACATGTAGTCTTTACTGGACATAGTGGTCAGGTGGTCCTTATTTAGAGATGGTCTCTACCAGTCACAACATACATGTAGTCTCTACTGATCATACTGGTCAAGTGGTCCTTATTTAGAGATTGTCTCTACCAGTCACAACATACATGTAGTCTCTACTGGACATAGTGGTCAGGTGGTCCTTATTTAGAGATGGTCTCTACCAGTCACAACATACATGTAGTCTCTACTGATCATACTGGTCAAGTGGTCCTTATTTAGAGATGGTCTCTACCAGTCACAACATACATGTAGTCTTTACTGGACATAGTGGTCAGGTGGTCCTTATTTAGAGGTGGTCTCTACCAGTCACAACATACATGTAGTCTTTACTGGACATAGTGGTCAGGTGGTCCTTATTTAGAGATGGTCTCTACCAGTCACAACATACATGTAGTCTCTACTGGACATAGTGGTCAGGTGGTCCTTATTTAGAGATTGTCTCTACCAGTCACAACATACATGTAGTCTCTACTGGACATAGTGGTCAGGTGGTCCTTATTTAGAGATGGTCTCTACCAGTCACAACATACATGTAGTCTCTACTGATCATACTGGTCAAGTGGTCCTTATTTAGAGATGGTCTCTACCAGTCACAACATACATGTAGTCTCTACTGATCATACTAGTCAAGTGGTCCTTATTTAGAGATGGTCTCTACCAGTCACAACATACATGTAGTCTTTACTGGACATAGTGGTCAGGTGGTCCTTATTTAGAGATGGTCTCTACCAGTCACAACATACATGTAGTCTCTACTGGACATAGTGGTCAGGTGGTCCTTATTTAGAGATGGTCTCTACCAGTCACAACATACATGTAGTCTCTACTGATCATACTGGTCAAGTGGTCCTTATTTAGAGATGGTCTCTACCAGTCACAACATACATGTAGTCTCTACTGGACATAGTGGTCAGGTGGTCCTTATTTAGAGATGGTCTCTACCAGTCACAACATACATGTAGTCTCTACTGGACATAGTGGTCAGGTGGTCCTTATTTAGAGA
The DNA here is from genome assembly GCA_029721355.1 of Tegillarca granosa. Classification (NCBI taxonomy): domain Eukaryota; kingdom Metazoa; phylum Mollusca; class Bivalvia; order Arcoida; family Arcidae; genus Tegillarca; species Tegillarca granosa. The sequence goes on along the minus strand of CM056598.1, from coordinate 29,729,666 downwards.
TGGTCTCTACCAGTCACAACATACATGTAGTCTCTACTGATCATACTGGTCAAGTGGTCCTTATTTAGAGATGGTCTCTACCAGTCACAACATACATGTAGTCTCTACTGGACATAGTGGTCAGGTGGTCCTTATTTAGAGATGGTCTCTACCAGTCACAACATACATGTAGTCTCTACTGGACATAGTGGTCAGGTGGTCCTTATTTAGAGATGGTCTCTACCAGTCACAACATACATGTAGTCTCTACTGGACATAGTGGTCAGGTGGTCCTTATTTAGAGATGGTCTCTACCAGTCACAACATACATGTAGTCTCTACTGATCATACTAATCAAGTGGTCCTTATTTAGAGATGGTCTCTACCAGTCACAACATACATGTAGTCTCTACTGATCATACTAGTCAAGTGGTCCTTATTTACAGGTGGTCTCTACCAGTCACAACATATATGTAGTCTCTACTGATCATACTAGTCAAGTGGTCCTTATTTAGAGATGTTCTCTACCAGTCACAACATACATGTAGTCTTTACTGGTCAAATTGGTCAAGTGGTCCTTATTTAGAGATGGTCTCTACCAGTCACAACATACATGTAGTCTTTACTGATCATACTAGTCAAGTGGTCCTTATTTACAGGTGGTCTCTACCAGTCACAACATACATGTAGTCTCTACTGATCATACTAGTCAAGTGGTCCTTATTTACAGGTGGTCTCTACCAGTCACAACATACATGTAGTCTTTACTGATCATACTAGTCAAGTGGTCCTTATTTAGAGATGTTCTCTACCAGTCACAACATACATGTAGTCTTTACTGATCATACTAATCAAGTGGTCTTTATTTAGAGATGGTCTCTACCAGTCACAACATACATGTAGTCTTTACTGGTCATACTGGTCAGGTGGTCCTTATTAAGAGATGGTCTCTACCAGTCACAACATACATGTAGTCTTTACTGATCATACTGACCAGGTGGTCCTTATTTAGAGGTTATCTCTACCAGTCATAACATATATGTAGTCTCTACTGATCATACTGGCCAGGTGGCCTTAGGTAGTTCTCAGGTAGTTCTATCTATTCCTCTCTGCACACACCCACACACACACACACACACACACATATATATATGTATGTATATATGTATGTATGTATGTATTGTATTGTATTGTATTGTATTGTATTGTATTGTATTGTATTGTATTGTATTGTATTGTATTGCATTGTACTGTACTGTACTGTACTGTATTGTATTGTATTGTGTATTGTATTGTATTGTATAGTATTGTATAGTATTGTATTGTATTGCATTGTATTTTGTTTTTTATAGTACTGTATTGTATTGTATTGTATTGTATTGTATTGTATTGTATTGTATTGTATTGTATGTTTGTATGTATGTTATGTACGTATGTATGTGTATGTATGTATTACATAATCATAAAATATATTTAGATGACGTAAATTATACTACCATAAACAAATCGATACAGGACAGGTACATGTACATATACACATAATACATTTAATTACACAAGATAGATAAGATTTTAAATTTTTCTAGTTCAAGCATAACGTTTTATAAAATTTTACTTCCTGTTTCGATATAATATACACAGAAAACATGTTTTGTATACCATAACCACGGTGATGAGTTAATAATGGAGAATGAAACAGAGGAAATTAAGAAATTCATACAATTAATTGTGTTCAAAGAAGAAGACTTATTCATTACACCTAAATGAACTGTAGTATAAAGGTGAAAACATCTACAACAGAACTGTGATATTTTTTGCTTGAACTAAAGTTTGAAAATTTATCACAAAAACATGTTTTTACTAGATGCCATAACAAAGTTCAAATTTCCATTAAGAATTCAACTTTTGGAAGATCTCAAATCTTTGAATGATGGCCAAGTGATCAATGCAGGGGAGATAATAACCATTTATGGTTTTGCTAGACAACTTTTGGTTACAACTGGCTCATTGGAACACCCAACAGCTGATAATGACGAGTCAGATGAGTATGTTAACATGAAACCAGAGAGAAAAGTGTATATTCCTGAAAACTGCTGTGAAAAATTGAAAGATGTACACTGTAATGGAAAAATTTATGAAGATGTAGGAAAAATAAAGGAACAAATGCCACGTTTTCTTAAAGCTGAACGTGATTTTTTTGTCTTCTATGTCGACGAAGATAAGGGGATGGCAAGAATAAAAAAGGGTGATATTTTAGAATTTGTTAGAGTTATTGATACTGGAAATCCAGGTGCATACCATAATATTAGTTGTAGTCAGAATGAAAAAAACTTAGTAATCTACAGATCAGAGGGTGAAGAAATCATCTTAACAGAGAATAAATCACTGAAACTAATTTGCATAGCTGACGACAATGCATATTCAACAACAGAACTTCTAGATAATTTCTCATTTCCAAGGAAAATGCTTTTTGTGAATTCAGATTTACAAGACAAATTTGAAAATTTTACTAATATATCACAACAAGTCATTTTAGATTTAACAGAAAAACCACGTCTTTTCTTCACAAGTGAGCTACAAAGTCCCTTCACAAACACGGTATCATACAAGATATCTCTGTTTCAAAATGTAAATTTACTCTGTCTTTGCATAAAATTGATAAGCAGAATTCAAGTTGAAATTGTACAAGAAGCTGCTGGTGGAAATGGAGTCTTTGAATTGTTATTTGCCAAAGAAAATGAAAATAAAGATAAAAAACAAGGAAATTTCACTACTTTTGAGATTTATGGTAAATTTTTAAGTGAAAAGTTGGAAAATTCAGGTAATATTTTTTTCTTTTCTTTTTTTTGAAAAAAAATGCAGAAAGGATGGGATAGTGTGAGATTCCGGTAGTCAGCAAATATCAAAGTATTGTTTATCTGTTCAGGTTTGATTCCATTTTTAAGACAAATACTGCTACAGTTTCGACGGCCTCTGGTGGCTGAGTGGTCTAAATCGCGCACTTATGGATCACAGTGCTTCTCACTCCTGGGTTTGAATCCTAATTGGGACAGATCCTAGTGTAAAAAAGTTTGTCAGTTCACTTGCCGAAGGTCGGTGGTTTTCTCAGGGCACTCCAATTTCCTCCCCCATCCCAGAACTGACCGCTTCGAAAAAGAATCTTGATTGGGGGGTAAAACGCCATCACTCCACTCCACTCCTACTGCAGTTTCATAAATATACGTAGGGTTTAAATTGGCCATTTGTAATTTTAAAAAAGTTTGGGCGAAAATTTTATTTTGTAGATTTGTGCTTTGTAAAAATAAATCCCACAAATAAGCAATCAAAGTCACAATATAACTTCCACCTACCTTTAGGAGCTAACCTTCTCCTTAGATATATTGGGCCTCAGTGGCCAAGTGGTCTAAAGCATGCTTGCAGATCACAGTGCCACCCACTTGCCCAGGTTTAAATCCAGTTTAGGCAGATCCTAGTGTGAGAACATTTGTCAGTTATCTGCAGAAGGTTGGTAATTTTCTGTAGACACTCCAGATACCTTCACCATCCCAGAACTGACTGCTTGGATATAAGTGACAGAATCTTGACTGAGGCCTAACATGCCATTTCTTCACTCCATTCTTTAGATAAACATTATAAACATGTTCTATCGAGACAAAAACGTTTTTCAATAAATGTTCTATAAGTCATTTTTTAAACAAGGAAAAAAGGCTTTCATTGAAAGCAGAATCCCCTGATGTTAAGATGAAGATACTAAAAAGATTTTTTCTATTGATAAATTGATCTATGTAATTAATTAAGTAATAAATCTATTCTATGCACATAACAAATAGAGTTTAAAATAATAATAGTAAATAAATACACATAAATAAATAAATAATAATAAAAAAGGACAGTTAAAAAAAACTTGCACAGACACAAATAATTGATATGAATATATAAATAAATCTGTAAATCATCACTGCAATATATATATATCTTCAATTTACAGTCAAATAAAATTGTTCATAAATTATTTAAGTGCAAGACCCAGAATATCACTTGGAATGCAAATACACTCCTTCCCCATAACATATGTTTATCATTCACTACAGCACAATAGGATAAAAATTACTCAAACTAGCACTCATCTTGTAAACCCCCTCAGTGGCCAAGTATGGAGCATCTGCCTCCTTAGTGGGAGGTCAAGGGTCAAATCCCCAGCAAAGTCATATACAAGAGTTTTAAATTGGGATAATACTACCTCACCTCAGGCTCTCAGAATTAAGAAGACAGATCTAGAGTATAGACTAGCACCCTGTACCAGTTTAATGTGACTGGGGGAATGATATGTTTGTCTGTGACATACAGATTTGGTGAGCTATAACCTTAACAAAAAAGTTGCCCTAAGTGGCACTAGTACAAGGCAGACCATAATACACACTCCCAGCTTACTGCTCCCTCACCTGGCTCTCTCCCTACATCTCTGAACTATTGTGTTCATGATCAAAGAACACTCATAAGGTTACACTCATACACCTACACATTATTTCTGATCAGTGACACATACCAGAACTCAACAATTTAATGCATAACAACTCATAATATGAGGGGATATTTAAATGTAAATACATACATAATTCTGATAAATTTAAGGTCAATTTCAAAAGTTCAGTCCTATTCTACTTGGTCTGTGGAGGTTTCATAAATTTGAAAAATTCTGCTGAAATTATCTAAATGAACAGATCAAATTAAGTTTAATTGCATACATGCATATATATATATATATATATATATATATATATATATAATCTCTCTCTCTCTCTCTCTCTCTCTCTCTCTCTCACACTCTATATATATATATATATATATATATATATATATATATATATATATATATATATATATATATATATGTATATGTATATATGTGTGTGTGTGTGTGTATATTATATATATATATTAATACATATATATGTGTGTGTGTGTGTGTGTGTGTGTGTGTGTGTGTGTGTGTGTGTGTGTGAGAGAGAGAGAGAGAGAGAGAGAGAGAGAGAGAGAGAGAGAGAGAGAGAGAGAGAGAGAGAGAGAGAGAGAGAGAGGCTCTCAGTGCTAAGGTTTGCTTGTAAAATTTGCTTACATATTTATTTTAACTTAAACTTTTAACTTTTTACTTATCTATATTAGGAAAAAATATTTATTTATAGATTTAAATTAATAGTTTTTGGTATACAAAAGTACAAATTATATTCTTAGGCTAAACTTGAGCTGAATACAGCAACTGAAAGTATCTCTATTTATTAATAGTAATATTTCATGGTTTAACATAGAGTACATATAGTAACACTTGACTAGTAAGTGCTCATTATTGAAATACTGTACTTATATTTTAAACCTATAAATTGTTTAGTAGAAATCAAAACTTGACCCTTTACTATGTACAATAAAAATTCTGTAAAATCTAATTGATGTGAATTTTATGTCAATAAAAAAAACCTGCTAGGAAATCCCAAACATGGTCACATGTAACTCAAGCCAGGCATACTTCAATAATTCTAACTTTAAGTTATATTTGTTATGTATTATTAACAGTTTTTTAGGTTAAATGCTCATATTGAAATATTGAACCTCTGTAGCTGAGTGGTCTAAAGCACACATTTATGGATCACAGTGCCTCCCACTGCCTAGGTTTAAATCAGGCTGGGACAGATCCTTGTGTTAGAGATTCTATCAGTTTGCTTGCCAATAGTTGGTGGTTATCTATGGGTATTCTGGCTTCCTCCACCATCAGAGAAGTGACCGCCCCAATATGAGAGAAAGAATCTTGACTGGGCTGTTAAACCCGACTACTCTAATGAAGTGGCAAGTTCATAACAGTTTATATCAGTAAATTTTCTCAATAATCTGTATTTATTTATGGACATGTATATATGTTCACATACGTACATTATTTGTTAAAATTTTCTCTCTGTATTGTTATTACACAACTTATATTCATGAATTATGTATGAATAATTTAAGGAGAAAGAGAATGAATGAATGAATAACTGAATTAATGAATTAATGAATGAATGAATGATTGAATGAATAAATGATTAATGGATAAGTTTAATTCAATTTGTTTATATTTATCTATTATTTATTTATATGCTAGAAATAGAGATACCACCTCTTCCAAATTCACGAAAGCATACATCTAAAAATAAACTTGAAAGCCAGCCCAATTACGAAACTATTTTCCCACCAAAGGGAAACACCAAGGCTGACAACAACAAAACAGCATTAGTATCTCCTGACAAGTCAGCAGCTAAGGAAGAAGCAACAAGTTTCCAACATGAGGGCAATGTTCACAAAGTACTGTCACAACCAGGAGAAGAAGAACAGCCAGTATTTTCCAATGTAAATGAAAATCAAAATGCAAAGAGGTCATCAAATTCATGCAGAACAAGTCAATCAGTTCAGGAATTTAATTCTCATAAAGGTAAATCTGAAAATGTACCATTACGCCATAATTTATCAGTACCCAATAAGAAAAAACAACCATTTCTTCGGACAAAAAATCAACATGAACTACCACAGACAACTCAAGAAAAACAAGATAACTTAACTGTATCAGTAGACAAAGCAACAGAAGAAAAAAAAGACAACAATATTATGACAAAGGATGACAATGTTGAAATTATGGGTAACATTAAGGATATGGGTAAAAAAGGACTTTATCATTGCCTGACATTCTGCGGACTTCCAGCATTTGCTGAACAGTGTAGACTAGAAAATTTAGATGGCAGTTTTGTTTCTGAAATGGAAGATGAGGAATTGACAGATGAACCATATTTCTTGAAAAAACATGAATTGCGCAAATTTCACAGAATAAAAGAAGGTTGGAGACCAAAAGAATAAAAATATATTATCTAAAGCTAGCTAGCTTGATACTTACTTAGTTGTTATTCAAGTTCAAACTCATTGAATTAATTTGCCATTTTAAATTTTACATTATTTTTTTAATTCCGAAGTTTGTGTTTACAGCTTTGATATCTCAACTTAGAGTATAAACAGGTTTAAAAACTGATTTCAGCTGTTCAGTCACTTAAAAGGCATACCTATTGATCAAAACACCTCTAGCCAATAAAAAAAATGGTATACTTACTTTTGAATAGATATGTCAGTTCAGCAAAAATCATGAAGATAAAAAAAACTCAAAATAATATTACATCTGTAATGTTTTTTGTTCTTCTCTGTTTGAGACCAAATGTATTTTTTTATATTAGCTATAATTACCTTTGATCATTGTTGCTTGTATTTTGTTTTGCTTATGTGTATAAGAATGACAGCATCTATTGGCTGTGTCAGTAACTGAACATGCATGTCATAATTCTGCAGTGTTTTTTAAAAAGATTAAAATACCAAAATTCGATATCGGAGTAATTGTGTTGTATATCCCAATCAAGATTCTTTCATTTATATTAAGGTAAGACGTTCTGGGATGGCAGGGAAAACCAGAATACATAAAGGAAACCACTGATGTTTGGCAAGCCAACTTACAACTTTTTCTTTTTTTACGCTAAGACTTTCAGAGTGGGATTAGAACCCAGGCAGTGAACAGCACTGTGATCTGTAAGCATGGGCTTTAGACCATTTCAACTTCCTGGTCATCTATGCCCCATTTAATCTAAGGTATAAACATGTGACATAATTCATATTGAAAATTTTAATATTCAGTTTTAGAATATATTTAAGATAAATAAAGTATGGTGCTCAACACTTAGGATAAATGATGGTAATACTTTATTTGTGTCGACATGTTTCAGCAGCTAGGCTGCCGTCATCAGGACTGATGACGGCAGCCTAGCTGATGAAACATGTCGACACAAATAAAGTATTACCATCATTTATCCTAAGTGTTGAGCACCATACTTTATTTATCTTATTTATAATTGACTTATGGAACTCTGCCAAATACCACAAGGTATCCACTTAGAATAATTATTAGCCAACAATTGTACCTTAGGGCTGTTGGTTTCCTTTCCTACAATAAAATATATTTAAATAACAATTTAAAAAATTATTCATTGTTAAATCAAGCATAAACTGCCACTTCCTGATAAATTGCAGGCTTTTGTGTTTGAGGTGTATTCAAATTAAATAGTTTTAGATAACAATGCTGTTTTTACGTTTTAAACTTTAAGAAAAGGTGATTTGTTCAATCTTTATTTTTAACTAAATGTTTTTTTTTTTCAATTATTTTTCCAACTTCCTAGTTTTATTGGTTTTAAGCTGAATTTAATATTCTTAATACTCTGTAGTGTCATGTGCAAATTGAAAGACATCTAAAAAGGTTCATAGATAAATGTCACATGACCTGATAAAGTTACATGTCTATAAACTTTAAGATTAGAAACATTATCTTTTGAAGATAAATTGAGACCATGATAATCAGTTGACTATAATCAAAGTTAACTACCTAAATAATCTAATCAACATTTTGTAACAAGAATGAATGAAGGTCAAGCTCACTGTGACCTTAAATGAAGGTCCCAGTCAAGGTCACTGTGACCTCAAATGAAAGTCCATTAACCTGTTTCAAAATGTAAAAAGGTTTGAATAATGGAAAACCATGTCAATGTTAATTGTCATGTGTTTGCTGGTTTTGGAGTTGTTCGAGTGACAAATTTACCAATGATGGACAAAGGAAAATGGATAATGGATGACAGACAATTTACAACAAAGTAGAATTTGAAAACTCCCTGGAGCAATTGCTCATGTTAGCTAAAAAGCATAATATATGGATATTTATCTAGAAAAGTATGTGATGCCAGCTTAAAAATGGTATATGTATTTGATGTATATATGTATTATGGGTACAGTAAATATCAAACTTGATTTTCATTCTGATAATATCTCAGGAAAGGTCAATTTGAATCTTAAAACTCACAGGCACTAAGAAATGAAATGTCACTTTTTGGTCTAATGTGAAAAACATGCATTATGTATGACCCTGCTGGGGTTCAAACAAACAATCTCTTGCTCTTGATGCAAACACTCTACTACTGAGCCATCAGAGCAGTTTTCCCAAGCACCAAGAACCAAGACTTCAATTTAAGCATGCTTATGATAACAAACCATTTGTAGGTATAATAACAATGTGTACAAACAAGTCTTTATAAACAGTGCTTTAAAATAAAATTAAAGTTGCATTAAGTTTTGGAAAAAATTAAAATGCTGCTGATTTACTTAATGATGTTCCTAATGAACAATGTTACATTTGGTTCAAGGATAAAAGCTCAAATAAATATAGAAATAGCAGGAATTTCCCAGTGAGATGTAGATCTGTGGGATCTAATTTTAGAACATGGTAATGTCATAAAAACTGGGTCATGTAAACACAACTTACAAAACGGTGAATTACAATAACTTAAACACAGAATTTCCTTAAATTTGTCATTTGTGACTTTGTAAAAGTAAACACAATTGTGAATTTGGATATTAGTGATGGAAAAATAATGGAATTAATGTCAGATTTTCCCTTTCAATCGAGTCTCTGTACTTCAGTGTGCATGCTCTAAGCTAATAATAATCATTGTGCCCCACAAGTTAGAGGATTCTGTTTATTTACAGCTAATAGATATGAAAATTTTGAAAATGAATCTCACAGATCATGATTACAAGTTATCCATTTTAAATACATGTATATATATATTTAGAAAATCAAAAAGTATATGAAATTGAACAACTAAATGCAGCTTTAAAGGCATTTAATTATCTGAGATTTTAAAAATGATAAATTCCTCATCTAATGTTTTATAACCAGTAAGCCAAATAAGATATGAAAAATTAATTCCTGTATAATTTTTACTAGTTGTTGTTCACATTCAGGAAGAGATTAAAAACTGAGATTGGAACTCATCTTTATAATCAATGAGTGTGGGCAGAGTGATAAGATTATGTCATCCCATTTATATACTTGTACATATAAAAATCCAGACTTTATTTTATAAAATAGATTTTTATTTATTTTCTAAATTTTTAAATTTTTTTTTTAAATGTCTCTAAGGATTTTTTGACCATTTTTTATTTACTAATACAAGAGGCCCAAAAAATGCCTGAAATGCTCATCTGGCAAATGAAATGCATTGTTAGATATGAAACAAGGTTTTGGCATAAGTTGGTCCAGTTTTGAAAATGTATGAAATTGCTGTTTAAGTGTTGACATATCTGCACTGGCTTTGAACTTAGGTCATAAACTTATGTTAGGACCATTTTTTCTGTAATTTTTTAAAATTTACAGTTATCTTGGATTCAGGAACAGACAATAAATCATACACTTGTATCTATTTTATATACAGACCTATCATACCAAATTAAGTTTCATTTGGTCAAGTAGTTTCAGCTATATTTAGCAGTTTATTTGCATATTGCACTAATAACATGCAAAAAAAAAACCTGTTAAATGTATTAAATGTCCAGAATTGTAATTTACATATACTAAATTTGAACCAAATTGATCAACAAATAATTATATAATGGCTATTTTTCTGTTTTTTCTATTTATAATAATGGTGGCCATGTTAGATTTAAAATCCACTTGAAAATAACAAACTTATATCTACTACACCTTCCACATCAAATCTGGTTTAATTTAGTCAAGTGGTTTCAGAGAAGTAGACTGAAGTTTACATATGGATGCAAAAACACTTTTGCCATGCCATTAGCTTAGCTGGCTGTAACCAGTTTAGCTAAATATGAAACAATAGAAGTATTTTAAAAATACTGATCATGTTAGATGTTGTGTAAAAATAAACTTGATATTTAAATAAAAATTGAAGTTGCATAATCTTGTAGGGTTGTGCACCCAAACTTCCTCAACAACTTGACAACTTCGTAAATAAATCTGTTAATTTAGCTGGCACTTTATCAGAACTTGAATTAGTTTAAGTTTATATGGTATCATATTTGTTTAGTATAAAGATACAGGTAAGATATTTTTAAACAACAATTACATTTTTAAGCTGTTATGCTGCATTTGGAAACATGATGACTAGTGATTATTTACGTTTCTTAAATAAAAAACCATCCCTATAACATATATGGTAAAAGGGTATATACTAGGCAGTACATAGCAAAACCAATTGATGGGTTGATTGTTGTTTCATCTCACATCAGCAATTTTTCAGCTACTTTGCGACAAAACATTTCTTTTTTTATCAATTTCTAATCTTAACATAATTTTGTGTGGAGTATTAGTGCGCACACTTAAAATGACCTTTGGAGTGCTAAAAATACAGTGGAGTGGCACAATGGTGTTTACGCCCCAGACAAGCTTCTTTCACTTGTTTTGAGCGGTCAATTCTGAGATAGTGGAGGAAACCAGAGTGCCCAAGAAAACCACCAAACTTAGGCAAGCAAACTGACTAACTTTCTCATTCTCTGATCCATCCCAAGTGGGATTCAAACCCAGGCAGTGAGAGGTGCTGTGATCCGTTAGTGTTGGAGTGCTAAGAGTAAACTGCCCTCAATATTACAGAATAACAATGAAGACACCTTTTTCTCTTGTGGTCAGTTGTGTTGGAACCTACAGAGATGGACACCTTCAATTTGAAGGCTTATGTCCTAATATCTGATAATGCATCATTTACTCAAAATAGACACATAGCATTTATAAAAAATGTTTCCATAGCAATTTCATAACAAACTGTAAAACACTTTTTTTGTTATATTAACCAACAAAAACACCATCCTAAGATTAATTGGTTCATGCCTGACATCATTTCAAATGGCATATGAATAACAAGACCTTACTGCTGAATTTATCCAATGATTTCTATAAATGGCAAAAAAATTCTTTTTTTAAATCTTTTTATGTATTATACTGAATTTATTTTTGGACTGATTTTGACATTTTTTCACTTTTTGGGGTAGAACTGTTTTGTAACTGTTGAAGTCAAATTTATTTTTATTTTCATTCACTTATTTATTTTTTTAATTTATTTTTTGCAAATACATGTATTAGGAAATTTGCTTTACTATTTATTATCAATAATAAACATGTACAAACAAAATTTATAAAGTCATGCACAATTTCTGTTCGTAAATTTAAAAATTGCTTCAAAATCTTTAAAAACCCTAAAATTAATTTGAAAAATTTGCTTTTAATAATTGTAAAAATTATCACTCAACTGACTCTTTGGGTAAAACATAACCAGTGAAATGATGATTAAAATATGAGAATGATAAGAATATTCCTTGTTTCAATAAACATGATCTTTAATTTATTGACAAACATAAAATTTTTACCTTTTTACCATTTAAATTTAATGTCACTTTAACAGCAATATCTTAAGCATGCAAATGGAAGAAAATGAAAACTTAAAATTCAAATGAAATGTTGCTTGTCTGCCTAAAGAGCAAGAGGTTATGGGTTTAAAACCCTGGCTGGATTCTTCATAAGAATTTTAAAATTTGATATACCGTTTCCTTGCCTAGAACTTGGATTTCAGAAGGAAAAAGCATCAAATGGTTCAACCAATTGTAGAGAGAAAAATGTGACTTGGGGATTGGTTAGCTTGTCTGTATTATGCTGACTCAATGAGCTAGCACCTTAAAAAAGTCATCCTGAGGGTGTAATGTCTGTTGCTCATTTGTTTTAAGAGTTTATGGGTTTAAAACCCTGGCTGAATCATACATAAGAAATTTAAATTTTGAGATACTGCTTCCTTGCCTGGCACACAGCATTAAAAGGACAGATATTCGACTCTTTTATCTGGTGCTAGGATAATGTGACTGAGGGAGTGGCATGATTGTCTATGGCATACTGACTCAGTTAACTAGCACCTTAATGATAAGATGTCCTGAGTGTGTGCTAGTACGTGTACTTGGTAGACCATAATACACACTCACACATCTCACTATACATGAACTTGTTCTAAAATTTGTCGGGGGGCCTCAGTGGCTGTGTGGTCTAAAGCATGCGCTTACACATCACAGTGCCTCTCACCGCCTGTGTTCGAATCCCACTCAGGACAGATCCTAGTGTGAGAAAGTATGTCAGTTCACTTGTCGGACGTCAGTGGTTTTCTCCGGGCACCCCGGTTTCCTCCACCATCCAAGAACTGACCGCCTCAAAAAAAGTGAAAAATTCTTGACTAGGGCATAAAACACCATAACTCCACTCCACTCCACTCTAAAATTTGTCCACAGAGATTAATAACCTTGCTCTCATCAAAAATAGCTGAAACATTAAACAACAACAACACAGCCATTTTGGTGACATCACTGATATTTGTTTTTTTAAATTCAAATTGGTCTCATGATGACGGGGGAAGGGGCTTCGATGTATCCTTTGCCAACTGCTGATTGACCTTACTGGTGTTTGTGGAGCCCAGGCCCCAGTTTCACAATCATTCACTCAATTGAGTGTACACTCAACTCAAATATTCCCATCTTTATCTCATCAATATTTTAAAGAATTTAAGTTTTATGAGACAATGTTTTGTTTTGTTCAACTATCCTACACTAAACAATTTTAAAATAAAATTGTATATTCAATTTTAATCATGTAATGTCTGTTAAACTGACATTCAAATATTCCCTAATTTGGTTTGAGTGTACACTCAATTGAGTGAATGATTGTGAAACTGGGGACTGGTCTCATCTCAATGCTTTTAAAAAAGGGTGGAGTAAAGTATGTTTTATGTCCCAGTCAAGACTTTCTCACTTATATCAAAGCAGGCAGTTCTAAAACAGTGGAGGAAACCAGAGTGCCCAGAGAAAGCTGCAAACACACCAGAATCTGTCCAAGTGTGTTCGAAACCTATATAATGAGAGGTGCTGTACAAAGCTTACCAAAATACACATGTCGGTTTGCACACACTTTAGACCATTCAGCTTTTATAAAAACATACAAGGAAATATAAAAGAATTTATAAAATACATAATATTACAGTTCCAACTGAAAAGTTACACGCCTTTAGTTTGTACACAGTCCTTAATCCTGAACCTGAATGTATAGATCTATAACAAGCTAATTATGTAATACTTGAATATGAGTCATGTGATTTACCTCTACTGCCAAGTGGATACTTGATACTGTTTTGATGAAAATAGTGAGTCACTGACATTTATCTAAATGAGCTAAGTACATATTAAAGAAACTTGTGATATATTACAATAATAAATGAAGTGGATTTATTATTTATTGTATACATTCAAAACAGACTAATAAATAAAAGACTCTTGTTGTATTGTTGTTTTACGTAGCATCAGCAATTTTTCAGCTTTTTACAACAGAGCAAGGTAATTAACAACTATTGATTAATTTAAGGACAGTTTTGTGTATTCCAGAGATATGCAAATGTGTATCATGGTAAGCTGTGTACTAGCACATACACAGGGCAACTTGCAACTTTTTGGTAAGTTGCAAGTTCACCAGGTCAGATTGCTGCATACAATCATACCACATCCTTTTGACTCTGACTTTTTTTTTTACCCTGCCTTCCCTTTTTAAAACATAGAAAAAAGTCATTATTGAAACAGCTAAAATAAAGCAAAAACATAAACATACAAAAAAAAAAGTAAAAAAAAGAAAAGAAATAACCTTGACCTAATTTTTAAGAACTTCAAAATTAAAACAAGAGATGTTTGTGAAACACTTATGCCCCCCCCCTACTTGGACAGACATTATAGGGTGCACAAGCTTTTATTATGGGCAGTATACATTATGGGCAGTGTACATGGAAATGAAATTGACCTTTTGAGCTTAAACTCAATAGGGGTCATCTAACAGTACTATCTGAGATGCATAAATTTATCAAGTATGATGTGTCTAAGCTAAAAACATTTTGAATTATAGGTTGCACAAACATATAGACCTTCAGACAGATTTGACTGTACTTCTAAATTATAAATTATTATCAATATAAACATATTCAACAAATCTGATTATATATGTTATATCAGTAATTCATTTGATCAACCTTTGTAGAGATAATGGAGTAAAGCAAATAATTGGAATTATTTGAAGTCCAAGTGGGATAACTGTGTCAAAAGTTGCTTGTTCATACCCAAAACAAAACATGACCTAAATATTTTTATGATAAATCTGTATACCAAGTTTCATTTCAGTATGTGCAACCTCTGCAAAGAAATTGAATGGAAACTTCAAATAATTGAAACTTTTTTTTAAGTCCAAGGGGGATTACTCTGTCAAAAATTACTCAATCATACTCAAAACAAAACCTGACCTAGATATTCTTATGATAAATCTGTATTAAATTTCATTTCAGTTTGTCCAACCTCTGCAAAGAAAATGAACGGAAACTGCAAATAATTGGAATTTTTCTTAGTCCAAAGGGGATTACTCTGTCAAAAATTGCTCAATCATACCCAAAACAGAAATTTTTCTAAGTCCAAGTGGGATAACTGTGCCAAAATTGCTCGTTTGAACCCAAAACAGAACCTGACCTGTTATTCTTATGATAAATTGTATTAAATTTCATTTCAGTATGTCCAACCTCTGCAAAGAAAATGAACGGAAACTGCAAATAATTGGAATTTTTCTTAGTCCAAAGGGGATTACTCTGTCAAAAATTGCTCAATCATACCCAAAACAGAACTTGACCTAGATATTTTTATGATAAATCTGTAAACCAAAATTTCATTTCAGTATGTGCAACTTCTGCAAAGAAAATGAACGGAAACTGCAAATAATTGGAATTTTTCTAAGTTAAAGGGGGGATAACTGTGTCAAAAGTTGCTCGTTCATACCCAAAACAGAACTTGACCTAGATATTCTATTGATAAATCTGTATACCAAATTTCACTCCAGAATGTCCAACTTCTGCGAAGAAAATGAACGGAAACTGCAAATAATTGGAATTTTTCTAAGTTCAAGGGGGATAACTGTGTCAAAAGTTGCTCGTTCATACCCAAAACAGAACTTGACCTAGATATTCTATTGATAAATCTGTATACCAAATTTCACTCCAGAATGTCCAACTTCTGCGAAGAAAATGAACGGAAACTGCAAATAATTGGAATTTTTCTAAGTTCAAGGGGGATAACTGTGTCAAAAGTTGCTCGTTCATACCCAAAACAGAACTTGACCTAGATATTCTATTGATAAATCTGTATACCAAATTTCACTCCAGAATGTCCAACCTCTGCGAAGAAAATGAACAGAAACTGTTGGTGGACCAATAGACCGACAGACAGCTCCAAAGCAATATGCCCTCCCTTCTTTGAAGAGGGGCATTATAACTCATATTATTATCTTTACAATAAGACAAGATATTGGAATTTAAAGCTATTTGCAAAATTTCACAAAAAAAGTACTTTAGGTGTAAGTGTATCAAATCAGATTTTGCTTATTGACGTCATTGTGCATTGACACAAAAAACATATTTTTATACTGTGTGGTCATATGAAATCTCCTGCATGCTCACGTGAAAGTTTTTGCATACTCGCATGAAAATTATTGTGTGAGCAAGCAAAAGTTATTGTATGAGCAACCAACATGATTACTTGCATGTTAGCACGCAATGATTTTCTTGTGAGCATGTGAAAATGACCTCCATGGGAGCACACAAAACTTTCCTGTGAGAATGTGGTTACTTTTGCAAAAGCATGCAATAATTTTCACAATAATGAACACACAAAACTTTTGTGTAAGCACACAATAATTTTCAAGTAAGCACAAGGTAGTTTTTATGTGAGCACAAAATAATATTTGTTTAATTGTGTTACACTGGTCAATATGTCAGATGAAAAAGATCATTATATTAAGTATAAATGAGCAATATGAAACCAACTATTATTTATTTATTTAACAAAGTGGCAGAGTTTTTTTAAATGGTAAAGTTGATTTGTTTTAATCCCAAATTCAACATGTGTCCACTTTACTCTAGGAACTTCTACACACAGATAACATAGTTTGTGGGGTTTTCCAAAGTAATATCATATTTACAAAGATATATCAAATCATAAGAGAGATAACTCTTGTATGCCATGTTACACTCTACAACAAAGAGCTGAGTTCATGGTGTTTAAGACCCCAGTCAAGATTCTTTCACTTTTATCATGGTGGCCAGTTTTAGGATGGTGGAGGAAACTGGAGTGGAAGGAGAAAACCACCAACTTTTGACTACTGGAGTGGAAGGAGAAAACCACCAACTTTTGGCTACTGGAGTGGAAGGAGAAAACCACCAACTTTTGGCTACTGGAGTGGAAGGAGAAAACCACCAACTTTTGGCTACTGGAGTGGAAGGAGAAAACCACCAACTTTTGGCTACTGGAGTGGAAGGAGAAAACCACCAACTTTTGGCTACTGGAGTGGAAGGAGAAAACCACCAACTTTTGGCTACTGGAGTGGAAGGAGAAAACCACCAACTTTTGGCTACTGGAGTGGAAGGAGAAAACCACCAACTTTTGGCTACTGGAGTGGAAGGAGAAAACCACCAACTTTTGGCTACTGGAGTGGAAGGAGAAAACCACCAACTTTTGGCTACTGGAGTGGAAGGAGAAAACCACCAACTTTTGGCTACTGGAGTGGAAGGAGAAAACCACCAACTTTTGGCTACTGGAGTGAAAGGAGAAAACCACCAACTTTTGGCTAAGATACAAACTTTCTTTTTAGGTTTTTAAAAGACATTGTGTATATTAAAACATTTGGTTCATCACTAGCAGTCATTTTTGGGCTTTAACAAAAAGAGTTTGGCAATAAGTTAAGGATAGCTTTAAAAAATAGATACAAGAAATGAATTGGGAATTTTCAACAAAGTGTGGCAATAAGTCAAACAGAAGCATCAAAGTATTGAATGCATTTGTTTATGTCATATTAAAATACGACATCATCCATCATAAGAAAATAACTCATGAGTGACAAATTTACAACAAGAGTTTTAACTTAAATCTATACTTCAAATTAATCCATAATTCACAGATTGTAAAATTACAAACATTATTTAGAGATTAAATTCTTCTATTATGAGGGAAAGCTATGAAATTAATGTAAACAATTTTATTAAATTACCAAGTCCTCGAACTGATTCATTTCCACAAAATCCAATTCCATAAAATTTTCTTCCCAAAAATTATTTTATTTGAGAAATTTTAAAAGAATCTGCAGTACATTTCCATTTCACTTAGACTACCTTGTCGGTTCAGTGGCAGAGCATCTGCCTCATGAGTGGTAGGCTGAGGGTTTGAACTCTGGCCAGGTCACAACATAAGACTTTAAAATTTAAAATATGTTTGCCATAAATTTTTCCATAGAGATTAATAACCCTGCTCTTATAGCAAATAGCTGAAAATTTGCTGAGGCGATGTTATACATCATTACAATCAACCAACAATCCATTCACTAAAATGGGGACAAATAAGGCACTTATCATGTATACTCAATTCATTGTACAAAATAAAAACATAATTAATTTTACCATTTCAGCTTCTGCATCAACCAGCTGCATTAACTGTGACGGAGTGTGAGTTAAGAATCTTTTACGATTGGTGACTGGTGTTACTGATATATGACTATTATAGTATATTATACATGTACCAATGACTATTGATGAGAAGGAACCAACAATGATTAATTTATTCCTCTTTTTTAACTTTCTGAATCTTCCTCTAAAAAATCTGAAAATATACAATAGGAAAATAAAGTCACTCAGTGGCAATTATCATCCATTAAATGATTTTCAGATGTGCACTTACCGGTACTTTTTATACACAATCGTGACATGGACACATGGCCTTTAACCATGTTTATGCTTACCTGGGTTTTATTGTACATCAGTCAGAAATGATTTGAAGAAATTTATACAGGTCCCTCTATAACATTCTCTTTCAAATGGGCCTTTATTGGCAGGGTGGTCGAAAGGACAAGCTTTGAATCACAGTGCCTCTCACCACCCAGGTTTGAATCCTGTAAAACATATCCTAGTGTGAGCAAGTCTGTCAGTTAAGGTCAGTCATTTTCTCTGGGCACTCTGGTTTTCTCAACCATCTCAAAACTGACTGAATTGATATATAAGTCAATAAACTTGCATTCAATACCCCACTCGACTCCAATTCACTCCCATTCTGTGCCCCACAGACAAGATTTGTGCAAATTAAATATTACCAATTTAATACATATATGCAGCATATTAAATATCTAAAGTTTAGCTATTGTTTGCTTTAAAAAGTGTCGAGGTGATCAGTTCTCGGATGGTAGAGGAATCTGGAGTGGCCATAGAAAACCATCAAACTTTGGCAAATTTCTCACTGTAAGATCTACTGGACCCTTCAAACCTAGACATAGAAAGGCACTGTGATTCATAAGTACACACTTTTAGATCACTCTAAACTCAAGGACCCTCTTTAAAAAAGACAATTTTTAGGTAATTCTAAAGAAAAATTTCTACAATAATTCCAGTTTAGAATCTACAGCTGATGCAAACAAAACATAATGTACCACATGTACTAATGACCAACTTAAAATATCTAAAGAGAGTCCAAGAAGATACCAATACCCCCATGTGGGCCTCAGCCATAGTTGTTGCAAATAAAAAAATTACTTATTAAATGTCCTGAGGTTTAGCTATTGTATGATAATTTTAGATAACATACTTATAGGACCACACTATATTATACACTGTTCCCATTAAGGTCTCAACAACTAATATAATAAATTATAGTACATGTACCCCTCTTCAATTTTCAAATTTTGGGTAAAAACCAAACAAGTAAATATATGTGAACTTTTGATGGTTCAGTGGTAGAGCCTCTGCCTCAACCAGGAGGTTAATTCCCAGTAAAGTCAAAAATAAAGTTCAAAAAGTTTAGTTGTTGCTGCCTTGCCTGGTACTCTGCATAAGGAGGACAGAATATCGAAATGCTTCACTTAGTGCCAGGATAATGTGACTGAGGAAATGGTATGTCTGTCTGCAAAATGCTGACTCGCAGTGAGCAAGCACCTTAAAAATTACTTGTCCTGAGAGTGGGCTGGTGCATGGCAGACCATAATACACATTTGAATACCATGCAAACACAAACTTGTTCTTAGTTTAATCTTTAGGGATTAATAATCTTGCTCTCATCATGAATAACTGATAAATTGTTGATGTGATATTAAACAACATTACAACCAACCTTGAGTTGTTAGATTCTACTCAACATTATATTTTTTATTTATGCAATGTATTCAGGCATTAATAGCTATGAACATGGCTACAGAAATGTAGAATGCCTCAGTGGCTCAGTGGTAGAGCATCCACCTCAAGAGCAAAAGGTCAGAGGTTTGAACCTTGGCCGATTCACACATAAGATTTTAAAATTTACAATACTGCTTCTTCAAGAAGACTGACTGGTTCATCAAGTGTCAGAATAATGACTGGAAAAGTGGTATGCTTTTCTGCAGTATACTGACTTGGTGAACTAGCACCTTACAAAGCGTAAACTGAGGCAAGCCTTAATACACAATGGCACATCTCAGGCATACACGAACTTCCATACAGATTAATAATCTTGCTTTAGTTGTGAATAGCTGAAAAAGTTAAACAACATTACAACGAATTAAACAACAACAAGAAGCAGAAATGTAAACATTGGCAATGCAGTCATGAAATTGGTACTTTTTTATTTTGTTGAAAATTAGGTTAAAAGGCAATCAGTTTTTGAAAGTTTCATACTCTGTTGGACCCATTATTATTATATGCATTATATGACATGTTTTTAAAGTTGTCATGGTACTATTATGATATCAACCAGATAGAAATTTTGTAGGTAAGTCTCTTTTATATTCAAAATTTGAAGGGATCATAATATCCTATTATTTATTAGGGCTAGCTCTGGCTACAAATATTTTGTTGCAAATAAATCTACAGCTGTCAAATTGTGTCACCAGCTTTTATGTTCTAATGCCTAAATTCCCTCGATTGTGTCTTTCATTTAAATTGACATTTTAACCCATCTGTTATTACCAGAGTTTGTGAAGACTAATACTAATATCATTTAGAGTTAATCTTTACAAAAGAAATTTACAAATGCTAGTCAACTTGTTCCAACTGACATTTTCTTCTACCATCTTGTTCCAAACTTGTAGTAATTTCTGTTATAAAGTTCCTTGATGTTGATGTTTTTATACGAATTTATTAGCTTCATGGATGTGATTTTTATGGTTATTCCATATTGTATCTATGTAGAATTGTTTCATCTGGAATGCACATGATTTCTTTTTTGGGATTCATTTATCCAATAAGTTGTTTGAGTGTGATATGATGCACAAAGCAACTTTGTTCATTTTTGTAGGCAGGAATGGTTAAAGTTAATTCATATACAGGGTTCACGCTGCCGTTCGCTTTTTTCGCAAAATGAGAAAAAAAAAAATTTGGCGATAAAAAATAAACATCTGCGAAAGTCATTGCGAAAAAAATGTTTAAATTAACAGGTTCACTATGCTTCACGGACATGAGGAGAGAGTCGTTAAAGCAACAGGTTTCCGTCTCTGTCTACGTGTTTTATCAAAGCATAGATCTAAAGAGTTCCGAATGAGTGTTAAATTGGGTCACCGAAGCCATGTAGATGATATTGATTAAACAAAATTCCAAGTGTGAAGGTGTTAATTACTGGTGGATTTATCATTTAACGAGATTAATTACCGATGTAAGCGAGTGATTACCAAGCCGGGTTTACGGATAATCACAGGTAATTGCTAAATTATATTGAGATTATCAATTATCGGCGGTAGATCTTTGAAATGAAAGTAGTAAAAATTAAATTTGTGCTTTTGACGGTTTTGTTTATAGTTTACTTATTACTTATTAGTGATTTATTTTATGAATAAAAGAAATAAAACAAGAAAACTGTTGTTGTACTTCATGTCATCAGACATGCATTTTATAAGCCAATTTATTTCTAATAAATTTTCACCAGAAATTACAATAAGACCAGAAAATACCTTTGGCCCATACAAATTGTATTTGGCGAAAATTTTGGAGTAAAAAAAATTGAAGTCAGCGTGACCCCTGCATATAATATGTTTGGAGCTAAGGACTTCAAAAGTTCAAAATTATAGCTGAAAAATAAGGATATCTCCACCAGAGGTAAGATACGAACAACATTTCCAACAAGTAAGAATTTCCATAAGGAAGTCATTGGCAATGGCTTAATTCTCTCATTTATAAAGATTGAACAAGTAAGTAAGGGCTAAATCCTCTAATAGTTCAAAGACACTAAAACACTTCATTTATATGTATAGAGCTGGTAGGAGTTATTAAAAAGTTAAGATGAGTTGGTACTTCAGTTAAAACAAGTTGGTACTTAAATTTGAGGACTAAAATCTCTGGATGAAAAAAGGTTAGTTGGCAAATGTCAAGTAATCAAGATGTGATTGGAATTAGTTTCCACAAAACAAACCACCACTGGTTAAGCACCAGACTATCTGCCTCAAGTGTAAAAAATCAGGGGTTGGACCCCTGTCCAGATCAAAAATGAGACATTAAACACTGTTTCCTTGTCTGATGATAGGCTTTAGGAGGATATAGTGTTGACTGATTCACCTGTCTTTGGCAAAATGACTTGGTGAAATACACTTAGCACCTTAACAAAAAGAGGACTAGTACAAGGCAGGCTATAATATATACTCACACATTTTACACTTACACCAATATGTTCTCAGATTAATTCTTAGAGATGATTAATCTTGCTTTCATTGCAAATGGCTGAAAAATGGCTAAAGTGACATTAAACAATAGTACAACCAACCAAAGCTAATAACAAAATTTACTGACATAAGGGTACCTGACTTAAACAGTTTTGCATTTAAATGTATGGATTTACCTTCCAACTAATGCTGCTCCTACTTTCACTAATTTAAGTTTTAAACCTAAAATAATAGGTGGTATTCCCAATGGACGACTTGTATGAAAATTACACTGGTGAACAGTTGATCCTTCATATTTAACTTTCGGATTTTTTACACATGGTGATGGGGTCGTTCTTATTCTTTCCTTTAAATGCTGAGTAGAGTTTTGA
Organism: Tegillarca granosa; assembly: GCA_029721355.1. NCBI lineage: Eukaryota > Metazoa > Mollusca > Bivalvia > Arcoida > Arcidae > Tegillarca > Tegillarca granosa. Next base: position 29,706,704 of record CM056598.1, on the reverse strand, counting down.
AAAAAGTTCAAACTTTTGTAGGAAAAACGACAGAGTCTAAACATATTTCCACTGTTGTTAGTAGAGTGTAAACTTGTAAGCAGTGTAAATGCAAGTTCAATACGTCCTATTTGGTTTTAAGTTTTCCATGCATATGATCCGTAGATAATTAAAACTTTTGTTTTAAAGAAAATCAGAAATCTGACGAAATAATAAGGCTATAGTTACCAAAACACATAATGTACAATACAATAAGCAGAAGGAAGTACGACAAACAAGTTAAAACACAGAATTGAAAACGTATCACGTTACACTCTCGCAAGTATACGGAAAGTATGACATCATTGAAGAAGGTATAACTTTATCGTAACTTTAATGCGTGATGACCCATTGTCACTGAACATAACCGATTTTCTTTTAATTATTTCTATATTCATGTTAAAGATAAATAAGTGAATTATCATGTAGTTGACAAAGAAGACATACACTGTAACAAGTTAACATTTTTGTCCCCTTCATCACTGCACTTAGGGATTTTCAATTTAAATAACAGGGTTTCCCGGTATAATAATAATAATAATAATAATAATAATAATAATAATAATAATAATATAATAATAACAACAACAACAACAACAACAACAACAACAACAACAACTACTACTACTACTACTACTACTACTACTACTATTATTATTATTATTATTATTATTATTATTATTATTATCTCTTCAACGCTGAGAAAGCAATATCTCCAACTTCAAAGTCCTGTGTAGGACAGTCGGGGTTCAAGGCGAATCCACGACGTCCCGGCGTTCCGAGTCACTGAGCAGTCAATGTCAATTTAAAGGCCCAATTAAGGAAAATGCATGTCGCTTGTTGACTTCATTGAATTACAAAAATATGAAAATTTAATCGATATTTGTAATTGTGTAATCATAGTCACGTATATATGTGTGTAATATTTAGACAATATTTAGATGCATCAATGTTCTGTATGTATGAGCAGAGACCGCACCATAAATATATCAAATTGCCTGAATTTTGATTGTCGCATTGACAGATAAAGTTAAGAAACACAGAACATTATTATTTGAGAACAAATAACGACTGAAGTGGTATTTCTTATTTTGATATCCTGTTGGTCTCGAAGTTTTAATAGCATTTTTCCAATGCATATTGTTTTTTTATCGAGCACGGAGGGTGAAAACCAATTGTCGCAACAAAAACATTAACAAGCGTTATGTAACTCATGTAGATTATACTATAACGAAAAACACAATTTCAGATCAAAAATAAGTAATGCTGTAATCTGTCAATTATTACACTTTAATTAAACGGTGATAAAAATGTCCGGTTGTCGCCAATAACTTGAGTCAGGCTAATCATTTCTTAAAATGACAGTTGTCTCCGTTAAGGTTTTAACAAGCGTGATCGTCAGTATAGCCAACAACAACAGTATTGACAGATTTTTATTTTATAGCGAAGTAGGCAATAATGTCCACTCCTGAAAGTTACCAATTACAAATACTATTTGTCATGATATATTTAAATTCTTTCAAGAAAGATCTCAAATTTTAACATCCGTTATATTAACATCCGTTATATTCACATCCGTGATAATCAAAACTTTTCATAAAAAATCTTCATCAAAAAGAATTTTATGGGTGGTAAGCTTTGTTCTACACCGTAGTACTTCTATAAAAGTTAAAACGCGGGAATATTTGGTTTATACATGCAAGAAACTTATAGTTTTATAGCATTAAGTACAGTAAAGCATGTTGGGTCTCTTGATTATTCCTCAGTCTTGCAAAAAGAGAATGCATTAGCTATACTAGAAATATTCTATTTTACATAATTACAAGCCTCAGAATAGATTTAATCATGGCGAATACTTAGTAAGCGGTGTAGTGGTAAACTTCAACGCTTAATAATGGTTTCTGCTGCAATGCTGAATGCATAATGAATAATAACGGATGTTAATAAATTTGTGTCTTTTTGACAAAAGTCATTATCCTTTGCCTAACTAACAATATTTGACAGATATTTTAATAATGAATTATAATAAAAAACAATACAAATAGTATATTTTGCCGATTTTCTTGTTTTTCATGACAGTAAATATTGTTTATTACATTTGGTGATACATACTGATGCCTAAAGATCTTAATAGTTTCTGCAGACGTTATGGTTATGCCAAAAGAAAATATTTGCATTTTACTAGATATATTTAAACATTGTTCTATACTTCATTTTTTTTAAATAAATGGTTATTACTATCAAATAATCCCAGACTATTCTCGTTAACAAAATTTTTAATATCAAAGATGGAGGAACCAGTACTACAAAAATAAACATTCTTTCAGAGTCGCAAACAGTCGTAATTGAAACTGCTTTTTCATTCTGAAAAGCTTTCAACATTGAGTAACAAGCAAAGTCATTTCTTTAAGCAAAATTAAACTGTTGGTCAATTTATTGTTATCTGATTAAACATCCATTTGCCTTCATAAACGTCAAAAGCTAATCTTTAAAGAGTAGATACTTATTATTGTCATAATTTCATCTGTTACTTAGCTGTCTGTTAATTAAATGGGGTTTTGAGTCCCAATTAAGAATATTTCACTTATATCAGAATGTCACTAGCTTAAACCTGACCTCCCAAATAAGGAACGGGCAGTCTACACATTGAGCTAAGGTAGTGGTACTTGGTCCTAATGGTGCATTAAACACACTGGATCAAATTGTACGCTTTTCTTTTAGGGGCATAATGCACATTTCCAGGTCTGTTGGTATTTTTGTCTTTTTAAAAGGATTCACATTTATATTACTGCCTTGTTAGCAATAAATGTGTTAAATTTGGTATGCTAAAGTAAATAAATTTGTTGAGTTCTTTATAATTAAAAAGACGTATCTGTTCAATTATAAAGAATTCATCAAATGCACTTACGTAAACATCCATTGGGTTTAGAGAATAATAGAGATTCAGTAATGTCATTAACTTCCGCAACTTTTATAAAAGCGTAAATTTTCAGTTTAAACTGGCAGAGAGTCGATGTTTGTCGCAAATATTTGAGTTGCTTGCAAATGCTTTTGTTATTTTTAATTATTTATCTTTTTTTATTATTTCATTTATTTTACATTTTTATGCCAAAAACTTACTTTAATGTTTTAGTTCAAATTCATTTTTAACATCCGTTATGAAGTAACAGTTGGTCATATTTGGACTAAAAAGTCTTTGAATGTTTAATTCATGTTATCGGTGATTTGTTTTACTTATGTATTGATTAGACTTACAATTAGACATAATTTCCATGATCAAAAAGTTGCTTTCTTATGTATTTGAAATCTTAAAAATTAAAGAATCAGTTTATCAGAATGAAATGGCCAAGATGGCTTCTGTTGTTGCCTCCTCTGTTGATATACAGTGCAAGTGAAATATTTTAACTAACGCGATGGGATTGCTACAGCAATACTCTATTTTAAAAACTAAATCAAAGCAGCTTACAACTTCATGCATTGTTCGTTTACAATTAATAACTGTTACTTTAACATCCGTTATCATGATGTAAGAGGTCATTTATAATAGCATTTGAAATATTATTGGAGAAAGTCGTGTGGAAAATTTTGTTATTTTTGAAATCTAGAAACCTCACACTTTCAAATTAACACCAGTCCTACTTCTTACAAATGACTTCAATTTTCAACCCTGTGTAAAAATTAATTGGGCCTTTAATTTGACATTGACTGTGAGACGGACGCTCTACCACTGAGCCACTGAAACGATGCAGTGTATAAATGAGCTGCACAGGGAGAAACCGATCTCAATCTGAAACAGTCGGACAACGGTTATATAAAAAAGACAACTTCTGGAACAACCGCAAAGACGGCTATAACTAAAAGAAATGACAATAATGTAAGAAGATCGTAAACAACATAAGTGGTCATAGATAAAATTATCATCATTGTCCTTGCAATTATTTTTAGATAAATTGTACCGATTTCGTGGTTATTTTAACGCCAATTTTGTGATCAACATGTTCAAAAATCCTAATCTCATCATGTACTTTAAATTTATTTATTTATTATTATCATCATTTTTTTTTTTTAAATTATTAATATTTCTTTTTTTAATTTAGGTTGTATGAGATGGAAATATAATGATCTATTCAAAGCTAAAATTAAAACACATCTTATATGCAGCTGGAATTCACCTTGAATACGAAAATAAATAGTTTTCCTTGGTTAATTTCCCAAATTTCCTGTCTGTAGACATAAAACTGATAGTGACCATTATTATGAAGGATTTTGAATATAAGAATATTTATAGAAATCAATTAGGACCTAAATCACCATTTTAGCTTATACCGGAAAGTAGGTAGTTTATTTCGGTTTCCTCCCGGGCACCATCCCAGAACTGACCGCCTCGACTCTTGACTGAGACGTAAAACACCAGAAATCAACTCAACTCTCAACCAAGTTTTAGTCAAGATATCCATCTAGGCCGGGTGCTTTAAATCTTGCCAAAGATTTATATGTTGGCTCGGTCTATATTTATTCAGTGCAGTCATACCATCCCTCTAATAATGGCTAAGATTTACTTGAAATTTTAAAAATTATGTTTGATTTCAATGACGGAGTAGATTTTTTTCATAACGACAGTTCAAAACATCTTTAAAAATAATCGAGATAAAATTTTAGATATTAGGAAAAGTACGAGGGTTATTCGATAAGTAATGTGTATTGTACGATATCCCAAAAGCATTCGACTTATATATATATATATATATATATATATATATATATATATATATATATATATATATATATATATATATACTAGTAGTGTTATGAACATAACATCCAGTATTCTCCGCGTACATGGTTTCAATTTCTAAATTAATTTCTGAAATGTGTGACGGTACGCTGATTTAGGTAGTTAGGTAGATCTCTGGGGCACTTAATGAGAGGCGAGCCAAGGGCTTGTCGGGACTTGTAACGATGACCAGATAAGAAGATACGAAAGCCCATTGAGCTCACTTTCGTAAAAGAAAAAAATAAAATTAACGCGTTATTACGCGTAACTTTCGCGAATAAACGCGAAACTTTCGCGAATTAACGCGTTAATTTCGCGATCAAACGCGTAACTTTCGCGAATTAACGCGTAACTTACTATATAAATAAAATATATCTTAATGTAATTTACTCAATATAGAATTGAAAAACAAAGAGTAAACTTTGTGAGGTTATATTTTGAACTTGGGTTATCGTTTTTTCAAACATAACTCGACCGTTTTCATATATATGAATGTTCAAGACGATCCTTAGTTTTTTATGATAACTATAAGATTTTGCACGCAATTGATTTTTAAGATGATAATGGAGTTTAAAAACACCACCTCTTTCTTTCTCATATTAAAGTAATGTACAGGTGTAACCGCAGGAATAACAGTTAATTTCACGCATGCGTAGTAACGGGTTAATTTAGATTTCTGCCTATGGAGAGAGAGAGAGAGAGAGAGTTCGAAAATTATAAAAAGTTTTGTTCCTATGTATCAAGTAAAATATCGATACTTTGAAAAACCTTAAAAATTTAATAACATGCATATTATTTTCAAAACAAACTTGCAAAGGCCAGAGATTAATAATATTCTGATAGGGGAGAAAAACTGGATGCGACTTGTTCAAATTGTAAAATTTAAACTTGAAACGAAAGACTCCTTAAAATACCGGATTGTGTCATAGAAGGTAATTCATTTTTTTTTTTTTTTTTTTTTTTTTTTTTTTTTTTTTTTTTTTTTTTTTTTGCAAAATTATTAAGTACTTCGATATATATGTTTGAACTTCTTTGTACATAAAAACCATTACTATATTTTTACGCCGCCACTCTGAATTAGCATCAATGACAATCTAATAAAAGTGCCACGCAGAATAGTTAATCTAATGTCAAACATAGCCGAATAGCGTCGCGCAGAACACATTTTCTTATAAATCGCTTTTTTCTAAAACTAACTAAGATGTCATAAAAACTATGACTACAAAAATTTTATGATATCTGTTTCCACTGAAAAATATATCAGGATCTATTTTTTTTTTAATTCAATATATTTAAGTATATTGATGTTTATATGATTAAAAAGAAAACTAACATTTATTTGATTAAAAACGTTAAAATCTCACGAACACGCATTCTTATTTGACAACAACAAAGCATCGGTTTTTGGCAACTAATTATTCTTTTTTACAAAAATTATACAATCTGTTTTTGATATGTCCAAAAGTAAAGTAAATGGTAATGCACCTGTTTGCAAAGTTAAAATAATGGTTACATTTAATTGATATAAGTTCAATTGGAACTTTACGCATCCGCAATAATGCGTGTAAACTCTACGGTGTTGCACAATTTCTACATACATGTACAGTGAAACCTGTCTATAAAGGCCACTCAAGGGATGCGGCCAAAGTGGCCTTTATAGACAGGTGGCCTTTATAGACAAGTTCTCTGATCAAGGATCATCAAAAATTATCTGAACCGTTCTTTTTTTATTCATTTTAGTACCCAAATTAAACTGAATATAGCTAACCATATTGTTAGAAATCAATTTATTCAACATTTTCAGGAATTTACAAATCCTTTGCAACACGCCGACCTGGTAACATTAATATGTCTAAATGATCTATTCTCTCTCTCTCTCTTTTTTGCTAGTTGTAGGGGTGTTGCATAGTGAAGTATTATTCTTATCACGCTTCCTTACACCTATACAAACATAATTAGGTCACTTCAGAACCATATCACACTCTTGCTAATTCAGACTTCAAAGGAAGTTGTTACATAATGAATTACACGGTTTAGTGATCAGAGCAGTGATTATCTGTGTCATTTGTAACTGTCAAATTTACTGTTTACATATCTTTATTAAAAATAACTATTAATTTTTAATAAAAAAATCGTACACAAACATAAAATAAATAATAAAATATTTTTTTCTGGTGCCGAATTTAATCGTAGTCGGTGCCGAATTCGGAATTTAAATTGGTGCCAAAAACATATCGTTGCCGGAATGACTTGATATCGCATCGTGGTACGATTTCCAAACTAACGAAATTAATGTCCGTTAACGGTAGAACGGCACAAACGTTTTATTTCCCAAGATACATTTGCTTCATATTCTGATAACACAGCTTTGATTTGGGTTCGTCCAACACCGTAACTTCCGCGAGTTTCCTAGTATTTTCAGATTTATTAAACAATTCTAATCGCTGTTCTAAAGTCAATGCATTCCATTTACTATGACATTAAGAAAAAAACATCAAATATTACTGCATGTTATAAAATTTAAAAAATGTCAATGTCTTATCGGGATGTAAGCATTACTCAATATGGCCGCTTAGATACATATAAACAGTGTTGCATTATGGGATTTTTTGTTTTATGTCGACTGGTTCCGGAAATTTCCGGAAACTGACGAAGTTTCGTAAACATTGCAAATGGCCGCTTTAGACAGTTCTGTTGAAGCTTGGGTCGGAAAAATGGTGGCCGCTGGCCGCATAAGACAGTGACCGCTATATAGAGGTGAAATAAAGAACAAAATTCATTGGGGGGGAATAAGATATGGCCGTTATAGACAAGTGGCCGCTTTATACAAGTGGCCGCTAACACAAGTTAGACTGTACTATACAAAAAATGTTTTATAGTAAACGCATAGCATATAGTGGACATGATTTTCAAGACATGGAAATTTCATTGTCACACTTCAGTGTAGAATGAGTTATATGCTGTGCACTGGTCAATTGACTATGTGACCATCGGATCAAATTCATAATAATCAATGCTATAAATCTTCAGACGGACGGTCAGATGGGCGTTGAACGGTAGATGATGGTACTAGGACAATGTCTATTTGTTCGGTATTTAGCTCATTATAGTTATCGCTATCTAACCTAATATAATCTAAGCAAAATATAAATGAATATTATTTTTACTTAAAATTTATTTTCATATATAATGCCTACATTTTCCTTCACCATTTGATCTTTAACGTATTCTGAAGATACCTCTTCCTGAAATACCCAATTTTTTTTTCATTACCCATTGTTCAACTGGCAGTAAAACCTACCTTAACCGCTTTTTATGACGCAATTCGCGTTCATTCGCGAAAATTACGCGTTTATTTGCGAAAGTGAGCTCAATGGGCTTTCGTGCTTTAAAGTTTTGAAAATAGGAAAAAGTCGCATGGGGCTGTGTGCTATAAGTTCCAACGAAAGAAGAAAGATTCCGGACTCGAACTCCGCCAAAATAAAAAAAATTATATAGTTTATAACTGAAACCGTATATTGACAAGCAAATCGACACAAAATGAATTTTTGAGAATAATTTAAAGCTAAACTTCTTTCGAATAAGTTAATAAAATTTTCTCTCGTTTTATTTTAAAACAGTTAAATTTGGTGACATGTTTTTTTGTAAATTTTTAATTTTAAATTTTTTTGTCTGTAGTGTTTAAAACGGACTGCTATTTTTGTACTTTGTTTATGAGCACTAGTTATCATTTACATCAACGCATGATTCTTAATAAAATTAATTTAATGTCAAACAAAATCATAAATCCAAATGTTTGTTTCGCACAGTTTTTCTAATATTATTTCAGTATTAGGACATGTTTCAGTTAGATATTGAAAGATTGTCATATGTACATGTACAGTGATTCTTTCTGCTTAACATAACCTTCGGGTTAGTTGGTCATGGTTTGCATATAGTATCAGCAAATTTAAGGCTATTGACTGCAAGTTTATCTCAAAACGAGTTTATCACGTGCTACTTTCGAATGTTTATAAATCGATACAGTTATCAGTAGTACAATTTACATAACAAGCTTCGTGAAAAAATAATACGAGCTTGTGCAATTGTAGGTCTAGCAGCTGCATCCTATGATCGTAATTTTCTTTCAATTAAAAAAACAATTTCCCCCAATATTATCATAATCTTAAACCAAAAGGGAAACAACAGAAAAATCAATTTTAGCACAAAAATCATACCACACATATCTTCCAATAGATGCTTCAAACGGAAATAATCATTGTCGCCATTATTAGACACTGGTATTGGTGACATATAATAACAAGAAGCCAAAAAGGGCTTGTATTGCACAACTGGCAAATGAAATGCATTGCTAGATATAAAATATGGTTTTGACATAAGTTGTTTCAGTTTTGGAAATATTTAAAATTCCTGTAGAAGTGTGAACATATCCATGCTACGTCATAAACTTATATAATGGTCATTTTTTCTGTTTTTATAGCAACGGTGGCCATTTTAGCTTTAGAATCATGCTGAAAATCAAGACCATTATATTGTTTCTATTTATTTTAACGTTTGTCATTCTCGACTTAAGATCTAGCTGAAAATCACGAATTTTAGTCTTCTCCACCAAGGGACCTCCCTTACCAAATTTGATTTCATTTAGTCGAGTGGTTTCATAGAAGATTGAATTCGAAGTTTATCTATGCACGCACGGACGCTTCATCATGCCATAAGCTCAGCTGATAGCTAATGGGCTAAAATGTGAACATCTGTAGTTGTTCAAAAATATGTTTATAATTTCTTGATAACAATCGGTGTCAGACTGAAATGGAAAACACGTGACAAGCCTACGCACTATACTAGTTTTCAAAGCGTTATAAATAGAGAAAACCACTATCGTTTCAACAAACATTTTACACATCGCAAACCGGCATGATCTTCAAAGTTCTGTTAGTTCTCGCCGTCGCATGTATAAGTAAGTTAAACAGGCTTGTTATGTACATAATTAACATAAGGCCTAACTTAAAAAATTCTTTGTTTGCTGTTTTCCGACCCATGCTAACCACATGTGGGTAGGTAGGTAGGAAAAATATTTTATTTTATTCTTTGAAAACTTAATCTATTGCACTTTTGAATAAAAAATTATACTGGTCTATTAAATGTTAATTTCAAATATATTTTTTCAATATACCAATGAGGGATACCAAAATTGTGAAAATAACACCATCAGACCAAAATAGCTGCAGTATTGTCAGAATGTCAAATATATATTTATAATCAATGCTTATCAACTTTTTGTTGCAAATTAAATGTGAGATGTTAAACTGTCATAATGCCTCATAACTGACTAGATGAACACCTCCATATTAAAACAAGAGATGTCAGATGAAAGATGAAATATATACCAGTATTCGAGAGATTTCCAGACGATTTTCTCTTCTCTCTTTTTTCAAACCTGCATACGAAAGACAGATTTCTAGAATGTCAGAAAATTATTCTGAACTCTTTTAAAATAAGCCCCTACCATTAAATTCCACAAATTGTTATTAAACAACACAAACATCAACCATTTATTAACTGCTTAAAGTTTATTCAACTATTGACTTTGGTAACTCTGAATCAACGAATTAGAAATTAATAAAATTGAAAAATCAACAACTGACTAGAATTAAAAACTTAAAAACATAAAATTTTCATTCAATGACACTGTACATTAAATGTCAAAAACCACTAAATATATTTTTAAATCAGATCATCTACAAATTACAGAACTAATTAAAAATTTTCAACATAATAGACTTTATGTCTTACATGTTACTGATAACATACATGTACTTTATTTACTCCTTAAACTCATAAATTCAATCAATTCAACTCTGCCATTTCAAAGCAAAGTAAACCTGTCAGAATCAAAACATGAAATTTAAAAAATTAAGAAACAACCAATTTAATTTAAAAGTAACAATACAATGTCTGATCAAAATAATGGTCCATTATCAAGACTAGTAAGTTCACAAAAAATCAGTTGATCGGATTACGCTTTGGAATGGCTTTGCCACTCTCTTTACAAGTAAAACAAACTGGCAATACAACTCGGAAAATTCGCAGCATCTCTGTGTCTCTCTCACATTGTTAACCAATGTCTTCTTAGTTCCTCCCTGTGTTCCTCCCACGGAAAAACAAAGCGGAACTTCCATACTATCATAGATCAACTTCCTCACATGTTGTCTCGCTTATTGTCAGTGTTATTGCCCTTTAAATACGTATTAAAGCATTTCTTATGTTGTGTAAAAGGTTGCATGTCGCTCTTTTCGGGTTAAATTAAACAAATTAATGCCCCTACATTGGTTAACCATCCGTTATGTTGTATGAGAAGTTACGTGTCGTTCTTTTCGGGTTAATAATCTGCTGGAAGTTTGATGCGCAATTCATATTCCGGTCTGAAACTTGTCAAACGGACGACAAGACTTCAGGTAAAAAAAAAAAAAAAAAAAATGGAATTGATGGCAATAAAATTTTTTGGGTCGGGGCATTTCAAGTGGGTCGGGCGGTCAACGGCAAACAAAGTTAATTTTATTTTAGGCCTAATATGTATAACTTTATTTTGGCGCCATAACTTTGCTTTGAACACAATGCATGGTTGGTTATAAATAATTAACTTAAATGCCAAATCTGTTGAAGAACCGCGTTTGATTTATTTTCCTTTTTTTTTTTTTTTTTTTTTTTTTTTTTTTTTTCTTTGTTGTTGTTGTTGTTGTTGTTATTTGTTTTTCCTTTCTCGTTCTTAAATAATTCTTATTTTAACACAAAGGCGTTTAGTTCTTGTCCAATTCAATAACTTTTGGTGCGTGGGGTGGGTGGGGAGAGGGTGGTGGTGGTAAAAATAGTATTTTGAAATACGAGAAAAATTCATGTTATTTCATATAAAACTATTTTTTTAACTAACACCCCACAAAATTTGTGACTTAATAATAGAAAAACAAATATGAGTAATCAACGACATTTAAAAAAAAAAAAAAAAAAAAAAAAAAAAAAAAAGTTAAACTAGAGATTGTAACTGGGATACCAGTTACGTATGATTCCCCACCATCCATAATCTATATATTGTCTAAAATATACACCTGCTGATGGACTGATCTCGAGATGGATTGATAGTATCCATTATTAGTAATCGAAAGCTGACTAAGAGAAAGGGCGGAAGACAAGTAAATTTAAAGTTAACATCAAATTGTACAATTATAATTCGAGTAGTATTCATTTTAATATATATTTTCATTCCCTCATACCCCATTGTTGCAACAATGTTTTTTGTTAAAAGAAACCAATTGATCACGGGAGTCCGAATCTGCATGTATAAATTTATAATTCGAAATGTATGTAAATTATACAAGTTTAATAGATCAGAATCATGCGTTCTGTCTTCTGACATAGGTCCTATCTATTTATTTGGCAATTCTATTAGCTGGTGTATTTTGATTGGACAGGTATTCAACTTTGATTGATAGCAAATCTATTTCACGAACTGTGAGGTGTTTAACCAACAAATTTGATTGACGTGGGTCATGACTGTGAAGTAGCCATAACCTACATATTAATGAATAATTGACAAAGAGATTAAAGCAATTATCCATATTAAGACATGTAATAATGCTATTGAATTTGTTTTCAATTCTTTGAATAGGAATTTAATCCTGTAAACTTGCCTTAAGAAATGAAATCAAGTATGCCATAAGATAGTGTTTCTTGACTGAGGGTGGGTGTTAAGAATTCTGGCTTCCCACCCCTACCCTCTCTTGAAAATGATTTCCTGGAGGGTTTTATCACTCTTTTCAAAAGTCCATAATGCACAAGAAAATATGCAGATGAGTGGAAAGGATTTTAACTATTTAAAAGCTATACATGTACATAGCACCACCCACAGTGGGAATAACCTTAGGTGCCCTTTATTAATATCACTCTATTCAACTTTTCATAAGGAACCAGAAAATACTAGTACATAAATTAGGGGTGGGGATTTCAATAGTTTGAAATTAACTTAGCACCACCCAGCCCTACCCTTCAGTGGGAAAGGACCTTAGGTTCTTTGATAAGTGTCATTCTTTTCATTTTATCATTAGGAACCAGAAAATATATACTTTAGGGATGGGGATCTCATTAGTTTATGAGTTATGACAAAGCCCTATATATGGTTTTATAGCACACCGCAAAGTGTTTAAGGAAAAATTGGTGATTTTTGTTTTTAAGATCCCATCTTCCTGTCCCTCACCCAATAGATACCAATGGATGTAAAACTTTAATGGTGCAGGAACCTATCCTAAAATTTAGAACGAGATTGAATGATGCGTTTAACTTGTTTGGCAGTGCTGATAAAAATTTGATATATTTTTAACAATTTAATACATAGTAACTGAGAATTTATTAAGAACAAATTATGTATGTGAGAAAGAGGTTAGTCACTTAATTAACATGTAGTTCATTAACATTCAATCATTTTTGTTTAGTGCTTAACTTTATACATTAATTCAGATTACCCATTTTTATCGGGCGCTCATATATCTGAGAAACTGAATAAGAAAGAAGATTCTGTAAGAGTTATCTATCTTTTTACGTATTGGACAGAAAGATGTTTGGAATTAAATTACGCAATTTACACGCACCGACCGCTGAGCCGTCGAGATAGAATTAAATTTGATCATTTATCCATATCTACCAAGATAGCAGATTATTGGTACCAAATTTCATCGAAACCCATCATACCGTTTCCGAGTTCTGCACCGGACAATTTTAAGGAAAAAAAATCATAATAATAATAATAATAATAAGAAGAAGAAGAAGAAGAAGAAGAAGAAGAAACAGAACGAAAACAATATGATTCCCCACCTTTGGGTGGGGAATCATAATAATAATATTAATAATAAGAAAAAGAACGAAAACAATATGATTTCCAACCTTTGGGTGGGGAATCATAATTATGACTTTTAGCTCACCTGAGATTTTGCTATCCATCTCCGTTCGTCGTGCGTTGTGCGTCGTGCGTAAACTTTTTACATTTTAATCTTCTCCCCCAAAACCACTGGGCCAAATTTAATGAAACTTTCTAACCATTATGCCTGGGTAAAGCCCTTTCAGATTTGCACGAAAGAAGGAGTTATGTCCCCTTGGGGCCCATAAGGGGGAAATAGTGAAAAACTTTAAAAATCTTCTCCTGTGAATATACAAGAGATATACTTAGCTATTTCATATATAACATCCATAGGTCATCTAGTTTCAGATTTGCACAAATGGTAGCCATGGGGCTCAAAATGGGGAAATGGTAAGGCACTGAGTGGGGAAATTACTAAAAATTATATATTTGTCACTATATCTTGAAAACTATTAACTTTTTGTATAGGCATGTATAGTAGAATATTGTAGGCATTGACATGATGTTAATTTTGATATATGGTTCAAGGTCATATGTTGAAAGGTCAAGTAACACAGCTGCAAATGAAGACTTAAATTGCTAATTATCTTGAAAACAATTAACTTTTTGTATAGGCATGTATAATAGAATATTGTAGGTATTGCGACAACGATCATTTTGATATATGGTTTAATGTCTTATGTTGAAATGTCAAGGTCACAGCTGCAAAAGAAGCCTTTAATTGCTAATTATCTTGAAAACTATTAAACTTTTTGTATTGGCATGTATATTAGAATATTGTAGGCATTGACATGACGATCATATATGGTTCAAGGTCATATATGTTCTAAGGTCAAGGACATAGCTGCATAAGTATACTGAAATTTGTTAATGATTTAGAAATTATTCATTGCACTACAGATACTTCATGCATATTATATAAGCTACTTATAAATGAAATGTGAGTGAATATATTTCTGATTAAGTTTTGTGGCAGTTCTTAACTTGAGAAAACTTGTAAAGTATCTGTACTGAATATATTGTCTATTGCACTTTTCAAACAATTTTGGACGTATCCTCAGGTTAGCGTTAAGGCCCATGGGCCTTTTGTTTGTCATTTAGGTCCTTCGCAGCAAAACAGTTTTTGCTGTAAATACTGAACGAAAATTAAGAATTTTTGTTGTTATTTTAAATTCTCCACGGCAGTTTTTGCTGTTGTGATTACTAAACGAAAATTAAAATAAAGTAAATGAATGTTTTAGTCCTTGAATATTGCATGAATTACATACATATACATGTATTACAGTTGTGACCGAGCAATGTGACACTAGTGCGGACTGTAGCTGTCCTGGTGAAATAGCAGTTTGTGATCATCACCATTCATGCCATTGTCATCCAGGAACTTATTGTGACGAAAATAATCCATGCGATGATTCTAGCTGTCAAGATCATGGCCATCATCACTCGCACGCGTCATGCCATCACGGTCACTGTGTGTGTCACTAATAGTTTTTCCATGTAAGTTGCCGAAACAAAAATCCAAGTTAAGATTTTCTCACTAATTTCAACATCATTGTGAAGTTGCAGAAATATGTGAGAGTGTAACGGAGAATATTGACCCGGTGTTCATTTTTCTCCGTTGAAAATTGAGACCTCAAATCGTGAAATTTCAATGATACAGGGGTCTTTTTTAACAGCTTGCCAATTACGTGTATATTTTGTTATTAATAACTGATGACCTCTACACGTTGAAAACTGACCCTGTTGAATACTGAGCCAATCTACAGAGTTTTGAACAATCTTTCAACTGGAAGTTGTTTTCAAGATTTATCTTTATCTACAAATTAAAATTCCAGTTTCAAAATGGTCATTTGCCCAAATGATAAGAAACTGGTCCCAGATCATCCCAGCATTGTTAAGCAGTACACGATTATTTTATTTTCATGTTTGAGGCCAAGGTTGTCCATGACAATCTTGCTAATGACATTACTTTTTAATTTATAGCATTCAGTATTAGACGGCGCCCCTTTCGACACCAGTTAGCATATTCAAGTTTTTTTTTTTTATATAGAAATTGTTCTGAACCTAACACAGCCTCTCCGGCATAAAGTGTGTTAGGGTCAGAGGAAATTCGGACAGTCATGTCATGATTGGTTAAAAGATGCCCGGCTGGTCCTAATCATTTCTGTTCATGATTGAATATTGTTTTAAACTCACAATTAAAGCTACAAAAGTTATACATGTACTTTATTTTATATGTATTCTGCCATTTAGATGAATGTCATTTTATAGTATCCTCATTTTTGGGTCCTAAAATTGGCAACAAAAAATTTTATCTTGTATTGTTGGTTTTTGTTGTAATTAATGCGGCGTGCAGCGTGATTATGTGGTGGGGAGGGCGGTGGAGGGGGGGGATTTTGAATTGGGATCATTATTTAAAATTTAATGCCACAGCGTCTATTTTTTGCTTTGTTTAAATTTTTGTCGGGATCGGCCTAATCAGAGTGCTGAAAATACTGACAGAAGATTCAAGTTTTTTTTCTTGAAAGAACATTTTAGGCAATGTTCAATGACCATAAACCAAACCGAATTGCTAAACATTTTCAAAATGATTAAGAATGTTCACATACTTGGTTACAATATATTGGAATCTTCCAAGCACCTAAAAACATTTCACAACAAGTATCATGTTGCCCTTAAAATGCAAGTTGAAAAATGTTATATGCCAATAAATGGAAAGAGTTGTATATGGTATCTTTAAAATATATTATATAATATAATATATATATGTATATAATATTACATAAGAATCTGAATAATGATTCCTTCTATATTTTGGTGGTATAAAAGAAGAAGCTGGGTTAACATTAAATATAGAACAGACTGCATGCGGTTGAAACACCAATTTATTTATTTAATGTGGTTTTACATCCCAGTCAAGAACCCCATGATCCTAAGTGCTTGGCAAAAGAACAGTCAATAACTATTTTCAGACCCGACCAGGGTTCAAAATGAAGGCATTGGCTGAGACAACTGGGAAAAAGTGCTACTCATTCATGTTACTTCCTTAGAGGCAATATATATGTGGGGTGCAACAAATAATGGAAATAAAATATAAGATATTACATAAGAATCTGGATAATGATTCCTTCTATAGTTTGGTGGTATAAAAGAAGCTTGGTTAACATTAAATATAGAACAGACTGCATGGGATTGGAGCACCCAATTTTAGTGCTCAAGTGAGCTATTGTGATGGGTCATTGTCTGTCATGCGTCGTCCGTCAACTTTTGATTACGGTAATAACACTCCTGACGCCACAATTTAAATGCAATCTTAATCAAACTTGCTCAGAATGATCCTCTTGACAAAAGCTAGCTCAAGTTGGTATATGGGCCATGTTGTATCAATAAGTAGGTCACTAGGTCAAATAATAGATAAACCTTGTTAACACTCCTGAGGCCCCAACTTTAGTTCAATCTTCATCAAACATGCTCAGAAAGACCGTCTTTACAAAAGCTACCTCAAGTTTGTAAATTGGCTATGTTGGGTCAATAAGTAGGTCACTAGGTCAAATAATAGAAAAACCTTGTTAACACTCCTGATGCACCAATTTTAGTCCAATCTTTATTTAACTTAATCAGAATGATCCTCTTGAAAAAAGCTAGCTGAAGCTTTTTCTGGTTATGTTGTGTCAATAAGTAGGTCACTAGGTTAAATTATATAAAAACATTTTTAACACATCTGAGGCCTTAATTTTAGACCAATCTTCATCAAACTTGCTGAGATTGATCCTCCTGACAAAAGTTAGCTCAAGTTTTTATATGGGTCATGTTGGCTCAATAAGTAGGTCAATAGTTCGAAATATAGAAAAATATCTTTTAAAAATAGCTCCAGTTTACTAAAATCAAGCTCATTTTCAGGTGAGCGTCCAGGGCCTTCTTGACCCTCTTGTTTATTTAATGTGGTTTTAAATCCCAGTCAAGAACCCCATGACTCCAAGTGCTTGGCAAAAGAACAGTCAATAACTATTTTCAGACCCGACCAGGGTTCGTAATGAATGGCTGAGAAACTGTTACTTTCTTAGTGGCAATATTTTGCGATATCATTATTCTAATTACACTGTTTTAGTATTCGATTTCTTTTTTATTTTGAATTGTAATTTTTTATTTCAGACAAATGGTACAGAGCATACAGTAAATACAACTGTAAAAATGCAAAATTAAAAGATTTATGATAGTTTATTGTTTTGGTTTTTATTTTTTTATTTTATTTTTTTTTTTTTTTTTTATTTTTTTATTTTTTTTAATTTTTTTTTTTTGTGATTGACAGTAGAAAATAAAAGTGCCATGACAATCATCCATATAGTAAATTGTTTCATTTATATTTAAGAGTTAAAGGTGATATTGCAAGATTAATTTTTTTCTATATTTAATTGCACCATCAAAACAGGTCGATACTGTTGACAGCAGTCTCTTTTTAGAATTGAGGCTTAAGAGGCACACTGGTCTTTATGTATATACATGTATATCTTTATTCCACTGAAAGTTTTACAACTTATGATTGTATATACTGGTAACAAAATAAACATACTGAGAGTTTCCATCGAAATAGTGACAGAGTATACTAATTTTCAATAACATCAGACATATATCAAAAATATTATCATTACAAATTACAGACATGTACTTAAACAATTATAAATACATATTAACAAGAGAGAACAGACATGCTATTCTTAATGTTAAGAGCCTTGTGCAAATATATGCCAAGATTACACAATTCCTTTGTATTTTGAACTGACAGAAACTGAATTAATTTGAAGACACTTGGTTTTTTTTATGTAAGATTTTATATAAAGAGTACATAAATTTGAATATGCAGGACATAGAAGAATACTGGTCCTTTACTTTATGGCTGTTACATAATGCACAATACCTTTGGTCTCTTAGAATGATGTTATGTCTACTTTTTTCAATAAATAGTGAATAGATAAACAAAACTTTGTAATAACTTGTTTGTATAATTGCAAGATAGGCTTGCTTAAATATGATTGAAGACAAAAAAATCAGAATTTAGATACTGAAACAAAAAACATTTAGGCAAATTATTCCAGTCTTAAGGGTGCACTCATAGATCACAGTGCCTCTCACCACCTAATTATGAATCTCACTCTGGCAGATCCTAGTTGAGAAAGTTTGTCAGTTCACTAGCCGAAGGTCAGTGGTTTTCTCTGAGCACTCATTTCCTGACCATTCCAGAACTGACTCCCTCAATATAAGTAAAGGAACCCTAACTGAAGCATAAAACATCTTTAATCTAATCAGGTTTATAAGAATTATCAGTCACTAAGCTAACTTATAACAATTTGTTTTTAGTTTTTTAGCTCCAGGCCTGTTCTCAAGTTTTTTGTACTTTACAGAGTACACTGTATAACCAAGGGAATGATTGGTCAATTCACAATAACTTTAAAGGCAAAGAAGAAGAAGCAAGTTTTACATTTTCAATCTAAAATTTTCATGCACCATCATGGAGATTTTTGAACTTTTCCTCGAAATTCATGATGGCCTGTATAAATAGTACACAATCTTGATCACAATATTTGTTCATGTTCATTTTGAAAATTTTATCAGTATATACTGATGAAAACGGTCGTTTATTCACATTATTATTTGTTTTGAAATTTTGATTTAATTTTAATTTTTTTTATTTTTTTACTACTGATATTTTCACTATTTATGGCCAGGCTATAAAAATGGTCAGAGCATACAATGTTTACCCTATGCTGTCAATCAAACATTATTAGTTTTCAACACTTTTTTCTCTTATTGATTCAGATATTAAAATGACATTTGGTAAGTTTCTTTGTTATGATGAATTTCAGTTTAAGTTTGAGTTTCATTTTATTGGCCCAATTTTCTTTAATTTTATTGGCTCAACTTTTTTACATTTTATTGGCCCAACTTTCTTGAGAGTTATGGCCCTTAGAAATCAAACTTACCTGTAACTGTCAGTAGGCAAGGCCCTGGGCATTCATGTCATTCTGAGACATTCTATTTGATCATATATACACTAGAATAATGAGAGTATTATTTTTCAAATTTACCTTTACAATGAATCCTGTATATAATTACAATTACTAATGGCTGGATGCATTTTGTCATAATTAATAAAAATCAAAGTACTTGCTTTCTCAATCGGAAAAATAAAATTCAGAGATTTTTTATTATTTAAATACATGTATTCAAAAGCTTGATTTAATATTGCTTTACCACTGATGAATTGCACAGTGGCTTTTTTTAACATGGGCTTCACCAGTTCAAATGTTGGTTGGCAAAATTTTTATCTTGTGCATATGTCACATTTTTTAAATCTATGTTCAAATATTAAAGGCATACAATTATTATTTTCAAACAGAAAATACATTTATTTAAGTTAAAACTGTTTGTCTAAAATAAATGTATTTAATTCTAATAACATTATGAATTTTCGCTAACCATGTGATTGAATTAATAAAGCCTAGAACATCTCAGCCCTCAGTGTTTAAGCCAGTGAAATTTACATCTTTTCAAATACATTGCAGAAAATAAGTTTGACCCACATAGCAAAACTAAAGAAATAATATTCAAATAATTTTTTTTTCTTAATTTGAGTAATGAATATCTTTACATATTGATAAAAAATATTTAGGTAATTTTTATTTTAGTAATGAATATCTATAGATCAAGATAACAAGAATTCCACAGAATAAATGTCTCGTCTTGTTAGTTTTTGATCAAGTAAAAAATACAATACTTTAACATAAACTTTCACATATTGACACATCGCTGCCCCCTACGACGACACCGGAAAAGTAACACCTAATTTTTGCCTTGTGGCAATGCCAGGCTCGGAAAAAAAAATTACCTATGGCACTGAATTTTTATGGTTGTAAAAGATCTTGATTTAGTCTAAAATTTCTTGTTTAAACACTCTTATATTGTCAATGCTATCAGAAGTGTTTTCCGTATTGTCTATATGATCATAATCACTGTGAGGTTGATCTGGTGAAGTTTTAATATCTGATGATGAAGTAGAATTTTATGTGTGGATATTCTACTTGGTAATACTACTGATGATGTTGAAATTCCCTCTGAAATATAAAAAGATAACAAATATTACAGGTAAGTGTAATCATATGCAAAATCAGTTCATAAAAAATATTAAAAACAGGTGACAATGTTAACACAAAAAATTAATTTTGCACAGATTTTTTATTTGTTTAAGCTATTTATAGTAAAGTTAAAACTGAAAATCCCAAGCCATTATGAACTATAGTAAAAATAGCATTTTCACTTGGGTATAACCTTGACCTTGACATCATTTTGTAGATAATTGCAAGATGAGATCAATTTGAATACACCATGCAATTATCTTTAGCAGCTGTTGAGTAATGGCAATATATGTCTCAAATTACGAAATTTTAGGCAACAAAAACATATAACTTTTTTTGTAGAAATTTCATGAAAAAACACTATTTTAATGTTCCCAGGTATTCTGAATCAAATACTGCACCTGCATTTGCCTACAAACTATGGCTTAGGCGAAGAACATCAGTTGCCTTTTGGTAATTTTTAGTAAGAGCAGCCATCTGTTTGGCATAGCCAAACCCCAAACACAATTTTGACAGGCCATCACTTGAATTATAACCCTGCCAATTTACAATGAAATTGGATTAGCAGTTTCAAAGGAGATGTCGAAAATAAATGTTTATGCATACATTCAAGCACTAATGCATGCATACATGATCACATTCTGTACTATGCCATAAGCTCAAATGGCCTACAGCCAGGTGGGCTAAAAAAGAGATCCAAATTCTCACTAACAAACTGATTAAGCTAACAGATCTTTGATTATCAAACCATTGCATCAAACATGGTAATCATATCATACATTAATGTACAGTACCTTCTCGTGCTATTCTCTTTACCTCCTTCCTTCTGTTTGCAAACCAGTTCAGAATAATGTGTGTGGTGACTTTTTCTCTGTCAGGTAAGTGTCTTGCACCTGTAAAGTAGATAATGACACAACGATGAATTTTTACATGGACACAACCTACTAATAATTTTATCTGTAATAATATAATCAGTATCTCTTGTAATGTGATCAGTGTGACAATCACATTTCCAGAAAATCTAGAAAAAAAAACGAAAAAAAAAACATTGTACATGTAATTAAATACATGTTATTGTTGCATAACAAATTATCATTTATATTTCATGTAATACTGTTTGTAACCTTGACCTCAAATTGCAATATGCAAAGCAGACCTACTGAATCAATAACAAGCAAATTCATTGAATTAATATCTCCAGCCACATTTTTTTTTTTTTTTTTTTTTTTTTTTTTGTAATTTCTAAATATGTTCAAGGTAGACTGCTGTATGTAAAATAATTAAAAGAACTATGACTAAGTAATTCTGCTGTGAGATGCAACAACTGAATAGTAAAAAAGGCAAATCAAAACTTAGTATTTCCTATCCCTGTTGATGCTTTGTACCAAGTTGGTTCACAATCTGGTTAATAAAAAAGCACCAATCTACATCTGCATTAATCAAGAGGTAGTGGCAACATCACCATTAACTATTTCAGATATACTGTTGTCACTTGTACCCATTGAGTCTACATCTGTAGGTCAAAGTTGCAGACTTGAGTTATGGTGTTTTATGTCCCAATTATAAGTTTTTACTTACAAGGAGATGGTGAATTCTTAGATGATAAATAAAACCTGAGTGCCCAGAGATAATCGCCAACCGCATGCAAGCAAACTGACAAACTAATCACACATGCCTGTAGGACAATAAACTATACATCCATAAGCAGTTAGTGGAGTAAACACAATGGAAAAACTTAACTGTAAGAATCACATAATGACTTTTGGGTTGTTCATGGTACACACATCAAGTATTTTAGAAAAAAATGATGTTAAAAATTAGTTTTCTACTCTCTCTCCCCCCCCCCACCCCCCCCCCCCACCCCTCTCTCTCTCTCTCTCTC
>CM056598.1:29600907-29683895 GCA_029721355.1 Tegillarca granosa | reverse complement strand
TTCTATGGTTACTAGTCATAAGACCAAATAAAGCACTTGGTTGAAGTAAGGTATAATTGATATTGTATTGAAACCTTGTTTGCATTCTTAGTACATTTGATTCTTTCAATTAATCGTCTGACATTTGACCTACAAACCTACTTTTTATGCTTCAGTGGTTTTGGGGATTATTGGAGAGATCTAATATTTAAAATCATTTGTACGTGTCTTTGAGCAATTTTACATGCTATGTAGGATGGGTTAGTTTTATTTATGTTCCTTTTTGTACAAAGTGCAAACATTTGACATTTTGAAAGGCATTAGAACCAAGCATAATTGACGAGAAAGCAGATAAAGCTTCTTTAACGTCCCTCAAATGATATGTTTAAAAACATCATTCTTCAACACATAAAAAGAACCGACGTATATTTGCCAATGAAAAAATTTAACCGATTTTCCCTTATTTTTTGCCGACAATAAGCATGGTCACGCGAACCATATAATCGAAGTACATTATCTGTTGATGTACAGAGTAATGAATGCAAATACCATGATAGAAGTCGTAAATCACATACACGCACCTACAATAACAAAATAGATTTATAGCAGAAAAAGCAAAACCATTATCAAATAACACGATGCAATGATCTAAAAAAAAGTACTGGGTTTTTGCACATAATATTGAACTATCGAACTTGTTAAAAGGAATTGGCAGAAGAGATCAAAGTTGATGTTCAAAATTATATGATGCCTCTCTTGATTATAGGCAATTACCAATAATAGGAATATTAGGAGTGTTACGTTCAAAAACTAATAGAATATACTATACTTTAAATTTATAACTTAAAACTTATCCTCAATCCAATTTGATTAAATTTAAATAGCTACTATAAGATGAAACGAACAAATTTAAAAAAAAGTTGTTAATTTTTCACTATAAACCTGAACATGGGTCAGTTATTATATCAAGTGCAACGCAAGGAAACGATATCTTTATCATCGTCTTTATGCGGCCGGGGTTTGAACTCATGACCATCAAGCCCTCGGAATCGTCGCCTTTTACTACTGAGCCAATGCGGCAAAGGGTTCGACCTAGGCGATGGTTGCCGCTGTGATCCGCGTTTTGAACCACTTGGATGTCGAGTGCCTTAAATTGGCATTCAAACGATTGATTTCCTTGCACGAAAAGTATTTTTCCTTTAACTTGTGAATATTTGAAAAGAACAAATAAAAATGAAAGAAAGAAATGATAATAAATAAAAAGATAAAAAATTTAATAATAATAATAATAATATATATTATTTAAAAGTAATTTACATCGTTATAACCCTGTCAAGCACATTTTATTTTCAATAAGTCAATATGTTTCTTGCTGTGATGTTTACAATCAGAGTGTTTTCTGCGGCGTATATTAGGAGTTCTTGATACAATTATTATATCAGATTTGGTAGAAATAAAGGTCTTTACTCATAATAATTGGATGGTTCAGTCAGACCAAATCATCAGATTTCCAACTAAAAACAAACTTTACCCAAATTTAACTGAAAAACTTCGCTAAAAGTTCCGTTGATAAGTTTTCAGTTTTTACTAAATTGTTTTTGTGTAAATACTATTATGGATAATAATTTTTCAACGAACTTAATTTCACAGAGCGCACGTTTACTTGTATGTTAAATAAAGTTTGTTCCAGTCATGGTTAGACACGTATAGAGTGTAACTCTAACTATTTCTTTTTATAAATACATATTTTTCGAATACAGCAATTTCGAAAGTAATACAACTGTATTGGATCACCTAATTATTTTTTTCAGTATTGCTTCTGTTATTTTGAATTCCAAGCAAACATTGTCAATGTTAGAGAATTCTTCCAACGTTTAAAAACGTGACCATGATTAAAACGCTTTGCTGATCTGCATTTATTGAAAACACAGAATAGGATAGAGAAACAAACATTTTTCCGGATTAAAACATAATTGACCGCGTCGTTTGTTAAAAGGTTGTTAAAATATTATTTCCGATGCTATGAATAAATTCCTATTAATATAAATATTCTAATTAAAATTTTCTTTGTTAATCAAACTTTAAAATGTTATGGGGACAGTTTGATGCTTTTTAAATTGGGACTTTAACTGGATCACGCACACTACTCATATATTCATGACACCAATTGACAGATTAATTTAGGCTCTAACAGTTTGGTAAAGGTTTTTGTTATAATCGTTAAAAAAATAATTTTTCCCGATAAATCATTTCTGAACGTTTGACATTTTGTAAGATTTAATTTCCTGTGTCTTTTTAAAAGTAAAACTTAAATACTTTAGGTCATTCATTCTATGATTTTCTTTTTCTTGATTGTTAAAATAATGCAGTCTTTGCGGTCTATGAAAATTTATTCGTGAGTGTAATTTGAAATCTTTTTAAGAATGTAACCCCCTACCTTCACCCCTGTAATTTCAAGTCCAAGAATTGGCGGTACTCGGAAACGTAAAAAATAACCATTTGTTCTATAATGTCCTTTTGGCGAGATTTGTTTAGTACATCTATTGTTGCTGTGTCCAGACATTGCAAATTAACGCTGATTTCATAACGGGATTTACATACAAAGAGAAATGATTAAGTCACGAATATATAAAAGGGGCTCTGAAAAATACTTGATGAATCAGAGTGATTGGTTGCTTGAATGTTGTTTTACGTTACATTAGCAAATTTTTAAGCTTTTCTTGACGAGACTCTTTTTGAAAGAATAATTTCGCGGATTAATTTCAGATTAAAATTGATGCTTTGCCTGATAATTTTAGATTAAAATTGATGCTTTGCCTGATAGTTTTAGATAAAATTGATGCTTTGCCTGATAATTTTAGATTAAAATTGATGCTTTACCTGAATGGCAAGTGTTTCCGATCTGCATTGCACTTATGACGACCTATTGAGTATTAGTGTACACGCTCATAGGTACTAGTGACAAAAGGCATCGCAGACAACATATCCTATTAAACTGGTACCGAGCCATCCAGTTAAAACCGACAACAAGAAAAATCCTTTCACACTTGTGATCGTTCGGTTGATCGAACACATATCGAAGAACCGCATTGCTTTGAAGGGCTTAGCTTTAAGTATTCAGCCACCGCTGCCCTTTTATGAATCAGAACCGAGCATGCTAAAATTGTTTTCAATAAAATAAAACATTGAATTTTTTTTATTTCCGATGTTATTTATTTCTTGTAACAGTTTTATTGTAAATGAAATACTTACATGTTCATATCAAAGTGTTAAATAAACCTATATATATATATATATATATAAACCTATATATATATATATATATATATATATATATATATATATATATATATATATATATATATATATATATATATATATATATATATATATATATATTTATATAGATCCATGTAAAATCTCTTTCACTTCATTTTAAAATTCTTTACAGATAACTAAGGAAACGACACATTTTTTAAATCACTTCCTTTTAATACTCTACTAATTTGACTTTTAAACCCAACTTTACGTAATTTGATCGAAGAAAATGAAATTCCTCTTTAAGAAAATTACTGTCACATTTATGTTTAGTGGATTACAAATGCTTTTGGAAAAAAAACCTCCTGTTTATCTGGCCTAGCTTAGGCAAAATTAAAATAATTTTTTTAAAAAATCAAGGATAAAAGGACAATGACTTTAAGAATTCTCTTACTTGAAATGAATTAAAAAAGCACGTTGAAATTAAAACAGGGCTTGTGTAATGAATTTTTATTTTTTCTATAAGACACCTAGTGGGTTGATAAACCCTATCGATAAACATGGCGTATTTGGTTCAGTAATTTCAGTTTCTTGGTCTTTTTTTTGTACTCCATTGTAGATTTGGTCATTACCAGGCTCACGTTTTACAATAATTCATTCAATTGAGTGTGCACTCAACTTAAATGAGAGAATATTTCAATTTCAATTTTTAAGACATTAACACAGTCAAAATTGAACATCAAATGTTATGTTTAAAATGTTTAGTGTAGGTTTGTGGAACAAAACAAAACATTGTCTAATAAAACTTTAAATTTTTAACTATTAAACAGAGAAATTTGGGAATATTTGAGTTGAATGTACACTCAAACAAGTGAATAATTGTGAAACTGGGGCCAGCTCTCTCCAAGATTTTCTAGCCTTTTGTTCTCATATATTCATAACCACCAGTTATTTCTCAGTGTTCATATTTTCTTTTTCGTACTTTGAACTGTCACAAGACTCCCCACGATTGTTCCATTAGTTATTATTATTATATTGTTGTTGTTACTGTATCACGGCAGGCCTTGCAGGTTATAGAATCCTCCCTGCACATTGCCCTAAGCGTGCTGAAAAAGGAAAGTTTTTCGCCACTTCACCTATAGCTGGTGACATCTTGATACAAGTGAAATATTCTTGACTGAAACGTAAAACATTATATAAATCAAATCACTCCCTACAATGGTTGATTTACTTGTATTTAACGATCAAATATAAATCAGAATGCTTTATGCAGACATAATCTAAATAGGTTTTCTATTTTGATTGTTAAGTTAATGAAATCATGCAGCGTGCAGTTTTAACAGGAAATAGGAATTGTCACTCTAGAATGTTATGTAATGGTATTATGCAGGTCACGTTATTGTTACAACAAATAAACACGCAATGCATTATTTTAGAGTTTAAAATCATTGCGACATTTTAAAAGTTTCTTGAGTACAATATATTTAAAGTATTTTTTTAAAAAATGTGCTGAGAACATTAGTTTTGTTGGTTAATGATTAATTTTAAAATGAAAGGTAAAAAGGCTCATTAGTCTGACCCTTACACACTTTATGTCTGACGGAGCCCTGTGTGTAGGGTCAGAAAAATTTCTAATTATAAAAACTCTGGATTTTCTTATACCAACAAGGCGCCACCTCATTTTGTTTCAGGTAGAAAATACATTAAAGTAGACTTGTAGGAATGTTGCTAACTTTGATCGATAGGTAAATAATTTATCTTTAAAAATATTTCAATGCAAGAGTTTGCAAGTTGGTAGTCTTGTTTTGAAAATGAAAAAAAGGTTGGCAACCATCAAAACATCATTACCAAAGAAATTGATACGAATTTTTAAAACAGCGACGATGACATCTTGAAATATTTTGAAAGACAAAGCAATCACCTATAAAAATCAACTTATATATAATTAGTCCTGAGAGAAATGGGGCGGTGATCCTTCCGACACCAGTTTGTAAGGGTCAGAAAAAGTATTTTATGCACTAGACTAATGGAAATAATTACAATTTTATAAGTTTAACATTTCCGGTTCGGTACATTCATGGTTATCTCAAAATACTTTTTTCTGTTATAATAATAATAATAATAATAATAATAATAATAATAATAATAATAATTATAAGAAATAATAACCGCTTTCACAAAAATTAAAATGCCATTTTCCACACGCATGTGGCGGAAAGAGCCGTTTACCTTGTCAATTTTAATAATACGAGAAAGATCCGACATCGGTAATAAGTGTTTCTAATGTGAACTACACTGTAATCGCAAATGAAAGATGGACAACGGTGGCTGAGTTATAAAGGCCTCCGAACTCAATGCGTATCATCAGTGAGGGTTCAACCCAGGTCGAAGTTGGTAGAGTGCTCGCTCCGTAAGTGGAAGGTCGTTGGTTCGAACCCCGGCCCGGTCTGACCCAAGACTTGAAAGTGGGTAGTGACTGTTCTTTCGCCAAGCACTTGGCATTACGAAATGAAAGTCACGGTTCTTTCGGATGGGAAATTAAAATAAACGAGGTCCCGTGTCATGGCAGGCATGGCAGGATAAAGAACCCCGCTGTATAATGCCATCAGCGCAACGCACAGGCAAAATTTCTGCACTTTCGCCTATAGCTGGCGACGTCTCGATATTAGTGAAACATTCTTGACTGGGAAGTTAAATACCATAACTCGACTCGACTCGACTCGACCCAGGTTGACCCCAACTAGGAAAGGGTTTTTCTTGTTAAACACATTCTGTGGTTGATTCGGTACTGTCATTTACCACTTTTTGAATTTAATCATAAAAATACGTTCAGAAAGTGGTATATGACAGTACAAGTATAATGGGCTGTGATCATCTGCGACATCCCGAGCGCTTGAACTACATTAGGCAATCTTAAGGTCGCCTATAGTGCGTAGTAGTCGATAACAGGCAGATTCGAAACTTTTTCAAAAACACACGCACTTCATAGAAATATAAATAATAAAAATACTGATGTCGCGTTAACCAACATTCATGTACAACCAACAATAAAGGTATTTAGCTAATTAACCTACTTTAAATAGACGTACTGAGTAACACAGTCATAGGAAAAATATTGTTACGTTACTGCAATGAACTAAACGATATCTTTTGTGATTGACATATCTCCCATCTTTAAAAAATGGCGTACATGATAGGCATTTCCGGTAAATCTTTCTTAGTGCAACCAAGATAAACAACCATAAAGTATTTCAATAAGTCAATTACTGAAATTAATCAGAACATGAATCAAATAAAACAGAATAGTTATTTTATTGTAAACATTAATATCTTTATTTTAATCTAAAGTTTATTTGTGTACATTATTAAGATTTTACGATTTTGAATGTCCTATAAATGTAAAATCTCTAAAAATACCTAATTACCTATTTACGTCATTTATTATGTTTTTCTTTTAAAAAATCGGTATTTTAATCAATAAGAAATTAACTCAAACAACGATAATGTAAACTGTATGTAAAAAATCGGTTAACAATAATTTTACACTGATAAAATATTTAATATCTCATGTTTATCAGTCATGATAATTATTTACCTGTCTCAATCATGCCCATCTGTTATTTATTGAAGTATAAAAACATTTCCGTCACAAAATCGCGATACGCTTACCTTAAAAAAACGATAAAGATTCGCACAGGTGTATTTCATCATGATGTAAATGGAGATGAAGATGATTTATTAGGTATGTGACGAATTTTCTAATTTGATTTTATCTCCAAGCACATTGTTAAGTATTTATTATTTCTTAATTATCAAAACTGATAATCTCAATTTATTTGATTGCTGATACTAATCTTGGCATCAAACCAAAACAGCTTAACGATTTCTTAATAAAGAGACTTTCATTGTTGAACTGCCGATTAAAATCAGAGTCAAGAATAAGTTCTTTTTACAAGAACTATTGTTTTAGGATAAATCAATTAGTCAGATGTCTGTTTTAAAAATCAGGGAATCTATGACCAAGGGATAAAAAGAACGCGCTTAGCGATCACAGTGTATCTTTCTTACCGCCTAAGTTTGATTCTAGCAGATCCTTGCGTGTTGTAGCATGAAAAAGTAATGATAAAACGCTAACCGTTCATCTGTATTTTATTTTCTCCGGTTTTTCTCCACCATCCCAGAACTGACCGCCTCGATATAAGTGAAGAATTTTGACTGATGCGTCAAAAACACTACTCCACTTCCATACTTAAAAAATTGTTTAGATTTGGAAAAGACGAACTGAAGAGGAATCCACATTAAGGTTTTTATATACCTACTTTATAAAAACTTTCCATTATATAGAGTTGCCGTTTAAGTTGGGATGTTTCTATGATATGTGTTTGTCCTGTACTTTATTTCTTCCGTTCGTTTGTTGTAGAGCAATCTAAATAAAATCAATGAATTTGTTGCCCTTTTTTTCTGAATACGATGATTCTGCCTCTAGGCTTTAAACAAATAACTCGCTACTTGCCTTTCAGTAGAAAATTTTGTTATTAAATTTGACTGAAGGGATTTTCTATTGTGTAAAAAGAACGAAAAAAGAATGTATTTTTATGGAGCAATATTTACGAACAGTAATGAGTATTTGTGAGAAAAATACCTAAACAATCATGTATGTTTTAAACCAACATTATCAAACAGTCTACTAAGTATATTATATGTAAATATAGTCTGATATTTAAGTTTGTTGGATCAATATTGTGTGCCCTATCTGAGGGAGATTGTATCTACATCATTTTACAAAAATGATTTACTTGACTGTTTTTACTTTGATATTGGAGGTGACATGTCAGTATGTGACCGTTTGTAATGTCAATAGATAATGTCAGTTTTCTAGACAACCTCTTCCCCTTTTTTTTAAATACCATACCATACAGAAAAAGTGATTATATTAAGACAATAATATTGATCGAATAATTTTTTTTTATGTGGCTGAAATAAGTTTAGAAAATCATTAATATGCGCGTTTGGCTTATTTCACCGTTGAAATATAACCATGTGAGATAACTAAAATATGATTATCTCACAAAAACGGCGAATTTCCCGTTTGGTGCTGGTTGGTTGGTTGAAAAGTGTTTTACGTCACATCAGCAAAATGTTTAGCTATTTTTCTTAACCTCAAAGATTAATTTGAAACACAAGTTCATGAGGTGCTTGAGTTTGTGCTAGTGCGTCTTATCTGTGTTTAGTTACAGCGACCATTACAGTGTAAAAGTACCCTTATCCGTTGTAATCTTCATAGACTACTTATTCAATAATACTTGTAACGAGCCTACAAGTGAACGCCTATGACAATGAAATACCCCTTTTACATTTGGGTTTAACCGGAGTCGAAAACAAAGCTAGCACCTCAACAACTTGGCAACCGTAGCTCTCAGATATGGGCAATTAAGTAATAAACTATAATATTAAAACCTGATTAACAAGACATGACTGGGACTTCATAATGTTTTGGTACCCCTTTCTTATGATATTTTTTGTGGTAGCTCTATTGCCAGATCAACTAAATTATGTATTTGTCATGTGCAGAATTTTGAATTTTTACAAAGAGAAATATTCAAAATTCTGTACATGAAAAATACATTGAATGAACCGAAGCATCATTGGTTTCTTAACTAAAAAGTGTTGACATAACAATGTGCTTTAAAATGCGTACTAGTTTATCGTATATATGTGTATTAAATTTAGAAAGTTTTATATATACCGTAATAAATCGTTTCTGACATTCGCGTGACTGTTACTTCCGTATTCAATATTCAGTCAGACTGTACATGAAACTTACTTAAACTTTTTAAATTTGTAACGCTAAATAGAATGGAAAAAGTTTCAAATGAACATTGTCTAAAGATTTTGGTTATACAAAATTACATTTGTATTTATTGAAATGTGATTAAAATACCAGTAAAATATCTACGTGTCTTTATTAAGTTTTCTTAGTATATGATGTTATGTATTGCATTGACACGTAACATATTGACGTTAGTCAAGTGCCAAAAATGTATGATATAATTGTGGATGAAAAACCTCATTGTAATATTTTAAGCCGGGGTACCTAACGCAATGGAAAATTCAAACCAGACAATACGAAAACAAGCCAAACTGATGTCTTGAAACTGGGTTAGAGTGAAAATGTTCCATATGCTAGTCTTTTGACACCGATGAACGATAGATTCAAGACTTCTGCATCTGAATTCTGACATTACATCTGATATAAAACATGAGGATCAGAACACAGAATTATACAATTATAAATAGGTTTTATTGAGTTTTAATGAGAATTTAAAGCGATCATGGAGCTTTGGGATTATTACGCCAGAAATTGAAATTTTATACATAAAACATCATTTATTTTAACTGCAGTAATATATTAAGCAATGTAATTTATTGCTGCATATTGTATTAGAAGAAAATAAGAGATCTTTTAAATTTCATGGAAATGCAAAAGAATCTGTCGATGTTTAATTATATTAAATATTACTCAGCCTGATAAAGCAGGGCTCAAAACAAGTGTCTTTTGTGAAGAAGTATTGTCTTAATGTTAGTAAAGTGTTCAGAACGAGACTCTCCCAGGTAATGTAAATACATGTGTATCATTAGTTAATGTGAATTTTTGTGTATTTTGACAATTTATTGTACAAGAAAAATCAATACTTTAACTTATACTGATACTGCCATACCGCCCTACCCCCACAAACCCCATTTCCATGCCCCCCCCCCCAAAAAAAAATGATACAACTCTTTGGGTTAAACAGGGGAACACAAGAAATGACATGTGTATTTCAATTTATTATTCAATTTTAAATAGTATGCAATAAATTTAAGGAGCAAAAACAAAATTAATTAAAAATAAATAAATAAATAAATAAATAAATAAATAAATAAATAAATAAAAATTCTAGTTTAAATGGCTATTTTCACGTGTTTCACTGGTTTTTATGGTACAATTTAAAGAAGTAAGATGTTAAGTGTCATGCGTATTGTTTATAAGAGTTTCTAAACGGGGAAATGGTACGTTTAAATATTAGAGTCATGTGCAGAATTTTGAATTTTTACAAGAGAAATATTCATAATTCTGCTCATGTGCAGAATTTTGAATATTTTTCTTTGTAAAATTCAAAATTCTGCACATGACATTATAAGCATTAGTAATCTAAAGTTTTCACTTCAAAAGCAGTGTGTATATATATATATATAAGTACATGCTTTTTGTAATAGAATTGACTTCCTTATTACAAGTAATTGACATGAAACGGAAATGTCAATTTCATTACCGTCAAACCCTTTTCTACTACCCACTTCTCAATAAATTTAACGTTTTAAAATAAACTTAACAAAAGCATATTTTTGTTCTAATTAACTTTCATTTCAATCAATACACGACAATAAATATTTATTTTTAGTAACAGACATTATCAGATGACGTAGCTTATGAAGCATTACAATTGACGTAAACTTTATCCGAACAAATTTAGGCGAGTTTGTTGTATACATTCCTTAAGTCCTTCATCAACGTAAGAATCAAAATGCAGAATTCGAAATAAATAGCTGATTTTTTTTTTTTTAAAAAGTATTCATCAAACTATATTGTCAGTTCTGGGAAAAAGGGGAAACAGAAAAAAAAAAACATAACAGTAACCACCGAACCAAAACAAGCCAACCAACATGACTATGATCGCACAAGATCAACCCCCTCGTTTAAGGATCTCTAAGGTACTTAAAGGTCCTGAAAGACTCCTCAAGGACATTTTAAAGCCTGAAAGCCCCATTAAAGGTCCTTAAAAGCCTTTTTAGACAGCTTTAAGGATCCTTAAAGATGCCTTTTTATCATGTGTCTGTCCAAACCTGATGCAAACAAAAACGAGTAGTGGTAAGGTTCGTTAGCGTGTGCTTTTAACTGATCAAAATCAATATACAAGTATGTTAACAATAAAACCATTAATGCGTGAAGCAGTGGGTCTCAATATAGGATAAAACACATGCTTGTTTATGTTAAATGAAATTAATTAATTTTAAGAGAAATGATGTGTAACTTAAATGTCAAAATGTCAAAATGTCAATATTTATCTGTCAAATGCGATGTTTACTCCCACACTTTGTTGTAAATTTAATTTATTAAAAGGAAATTTTGTTTAAAATAACTTTCATACACGGAATTAAATAAGCATTCATTCTTAATGATTGAAAAGATATTGTGAGGTTACATAGTATGTTAAACAAGATAATTGATCTAAGCTTCAACTACTACGCTTAAATATAGGCTGGAAGGTTGCATATACTTCCAACATAGTTCAGCGTGTTGCTAGTGACAATTGACAATTACCATTGCTATCAATCTCCACAGAATTATTTACATTAATATGTAGAACGTTAGTTTTTTTCAGTGTTTTTACTCGTGTGCTTTTTTGCAATGAATAAGTCCGGCAGATTCAGTAGCCAATTTAGTCCAAAGCCAGGGAAAAAACCTTCATAGTTGCAAAGAATGGCCTTGAAACTAATTCCATCTAGTTTCTGAAACTGTTAATTTTTTAAATGCATGTTTCTTTTTTAACCAATTTAAATATTGCAATTATAAATACCGCATCAAAATTGATGACATTCAAGTGAAACGATCCGTTTAGATGTTGCCTATGTGTGACGTCACAACAGTATATACCAGTAGTCACGATGATTTAGCAACGTATACAGTAATAAATATAAAAGAAAGTTACAACCCGTACATGCACTCACTTATGTTTATATTTGTTAGACGATTATCATAATTTTAATCAGATATAGACAGTCTTTCAGGTGATGAATTTTTTTTTAAAACCAGAAAAAGGCAAATGCAGTAAACAACTGAGCTAAGACACGAACGACTCGTGAACTCTGACTAGTAGCATAGCCAAAACAAAATATATATGCCTCAAGTATTAACAAGAATAGTGGTTATATTTTTTGAAATCTAATCTATAATCGGTACTCGAGCGACTACTGGCTGCAAATCATGCAAAATTTCAATATCAAACCGAGTCAAACGTTTTAAACAAACAGACATTGTCATGTTTAAATTGCCTATAGACTTTAACAGAAACGAAAACAAGAATACTAGTATTCCCCTCTCAACCTAGTTACAAAATTTATTTCATAGTTTTAAATTGTAATGATGTAACTAATTGCATTTTTAACAAATCCAATCAAAATCAGGGGTAAACCATATGATGATGATGATGATGATCATGATGATGATGATGATGGTGATTATCATTATAACTATTATTATTAATTTGAGTGTTGTTTTGTTCACTTGGTTGCTCTTAATATTTTATATTCTTATTTCCGAGTGATTGTTTTTGACTATGTCGTATTTCATTTCCGGGTTCTATTGTAACGTGTTCTTGGTTGTTTTGAATATTTTGTATTTCATTTCCGAGTGATATTTTAATTTGTCTATGTCGTATTTTATTTCCGGGTTCTAATGGAACGTGTTACCGCTTGTTCTAAGTACTTTGTATTTCATTTCTAGATGATATTGCTATTTTGTTGATTATATCATTAGTTCATTTCCGGGTTCTATTGTACCGTGTTCCTGGTTGATCTGAGTATGTTGTTTTTCATTACGAGTAAAATTGTAATTTGACTATATCGTATTTCCATTTGGGTTTTTATTGTAACGTATTCCCAGTTGCCCTGACAAAATTGTATTTCATTTCTGAGTGCAATTACAATCTGTTCTTGGCTGCTCTTATTTATTATTTAGTAATAAATTTCCGGATTGTATTGTTACATCTTGCCGGTTGCTCTGTATGTATTTGTATTTCTATTCCTGGTAGTTTTGTTATGTTTGGTGCTCTAATTAGCCATTTTCTAAATCATTCCGAGGGCATATTGTAATAGCCAATGGTTGAACTGGCTATGTTGTATTTCATTTCCTGGTGGGTTATTGTAATGTTTGTTTGTATGTAGGTATAATAGAAATATTTACCGACATACGTAGCAGCATATGTATAATTGATCTTCATTTGAAAAATCAACTTTTTTTTATTGAAATGTAATTAAATGAAAAATTTTGAATAATCTTTAGACTAAAAGAAATGTTTAACTAATATAATAGGTGTTAAACATTGACCAAGAGGACTTTATAAATCGGTTAATATGATACGCTGTTAACCTTGTATATCATTCAATTAATTAAGCTTGTTATAACAATGATATGAAACAATACAAACCACATGACGACAATCATCCTAAAAATTGACGTGTAAATAATAAGTTGTAACCATACAATGGGAAAAGAAACACGCTTCTTTATAAAAATTACATTATCATTACAACGAAACAAAAAACACATACGTTATACCAGTTTTTTTCTCATTATTATTTATGTGTTTGTTTTTTCAGGTTTAAGGCTATCGATTAGCCATGGTATGAACTTGTTATGATTTAAAGCTATAAAAGAAGGTAAGTCTAGTTTATATTTTGTGAAACAAAAACAGTTTATATATATATATATATATATATATATATATATATATATATATATATATATATATGTATATATATAATTATATATACATGTATATTCATAATTAAAAAAATATTTTCAGTATGTTGTTTTTGCTTTTTGCTTATTAGTTTCAAAGTTAACTTTCTAGTATTTTTTTTATTGCACTGAATGCATCATATATCTTTTTAAATATTAATTTTTTCATTAAAGTTTTCTTTTTTAAAGGAATAAATTGTAAGTATTGCCAAAAATTCACGAAATAGATGCATCGTTTTATCCTTCTTTGTGAACTGGTTGCAATTTTACCTAGCTTAAATTCTACAAATCTACAGTTACTATAACCCGCTGTCATTTCTGATGTTTACAATTATCTGTACGCGTGTTTGATGTACAAACCAATGTTAGCAAAACGTTTTGCTAATACAAATTGACAACGGATTATGCTTCCAATTTATGATTATAATGAATATATCACCCGTTTATGTTCCGTAGAGGGGGCATATAAAATGAAATTTTAATTGTAAAATAGGATAATTAAGGCCCTTCAAAAGTACTTGCATTAAATTACAGTTAAATACCAATTTTTGACATCATAGTCAGTGCCCGTTCAAATATTTTTTGCTTAAAAAATTTAACATTTGTTTCATTTCATAATTATAATAATAATAATATTATTATGATTATTATTATTATAATAACAAACAAACAAACTTCAAAACACACACACACACACAAAAAAAAAAGAAAAAAAAAAGGACTTTTTTCAAAGGAATACTTTATAAAAATTAAATTATATATCACTACTTGTTTAAGCGATCATTTCGCTCGATACGTTTTCACTTGTGTGATTTAAAGTACCTTTCGAATCCTAAAGGAAATTAACCGTCTACTTCAATTTGCTATCACATGAACAATA
Source organism: Tegillarca granosa (assembly GCA_029721355.1). Lineage (NCBI taxonomy): Eukaryota > Metazoa > Mollusca > Bivalvia > Arcoida > Arcidae > Tegillarca > Tegillarca granosa. Next base: position 29,669,217 of record CM056598.1, on the reverse strand, counting down.
AAAAAAACCCGTATGCTAACAACAGCAGTACTTTGTGCTGTCAAAAAAGTACCATGTAGCAAAATTTTCAGCCGTTTTAATTTTTGAAATTTATTGAAAACTAAGGTTTGTTCCCTCATGCAAATCATTCCTTAGCTGGATTTGGATTCATATTAATTTGGAACTTTAGAGTAATTTATTTTCAACTGTTTTGCTTATGTTTTTAATCTATCAAACTTTTCGGCTGCTAGTGTCACCGATGAGGGATAATTTTCCGAAATGTACACATATAAAACATTAAAAAGTAACAGGTATTTTTATGATTATATTTGATGCACTTGGACTTTGATTGGTCGTTACATTGTTTAACGTCGCATCCGCAAATTTTAAGCTATTTACAACAAAATCATTTTAACTAATTTAATATTTTAATTTAAATAAGATTGTATATGCGTGAGATGTGTGAGATGAGCGAGTTTTGCTTCGCGCACTCACAACGACTTTAACAAGACAACATACAGAGTCAGTACGCCGTAGATAAACAAAAAATCCATTACATTATATTTATCAGTTTATATTAATTCCGGTTGAACCAGTTAATACGCAGTCCTTGTCCGAGCGCCAAGCGAGAAAGCATTATCTCAAATTTTTAAGCCTTATGTGTAACCCGGCCGATTTCTAACCCACAACCTCTGGCTCTTGAGGCGGACGTTCTACCTTAGAGTCAAAGAGACGATTTTGGACGTAGAATTGTTATAGATACTTACAAGTGTTTAACCAGAACTATTAGTAAAGAGCACATATTGTCTAGATCAATGCTAAACGACATACGTACATATCCGTTTAGAGTTAACGGTGTTGCAGAGTTTGAGAGAAATGTCTTAAATGTTGTACATATCTGCCAGTGTCAGTTTTATCAGCTATAAAGTTGCTATCAAAGTAAATTTTATCAACCAATGAAGTGTTTCCAATTTCCGGAAATCGTAAAATACGAAATATATACGTAAGTTTTGACTTTTTGTGTTTTTCAACTACAAATGATGTCTGAGTTCATTTAGATACAATTGACTTTTCACGTTTTTCAAAAGGACAAACCTTAGGTCTATTTAGATTCAATATATGTGTAGGAACAAATAGTTATCGAACAGTGTAATTCATGGTAAAGGTTATATAGTCGTATTGGTAGTGAATATAACTAACATTATACCATTTGAGACACAGTGCTTAAAGAATTCAAACATGTTATGCGTCATAGAAAGATATAACGTTTTATATTCATTAGAACCAAATGGTTATAAATCTACCTATTATCGTAAGCTGTTGATAGATAAAGTATGTGATTAATTCAATAATCGAGACCGTTAAGGTAAGAATGTATAGTTATACCTCAATTAACCTTATCATATTAATTTATATTATCTTTTTTTTTAATGCAGTTGCAATTTTGTCCATTTTGATTTTCTAAATTATGTTGCTTTTAGTTTAAAAAGGTACCTTTATATAATTTTTTGGAAATATAAATGTAAACAGTTTTCTGAAAATTTTTAGTTAAAAAGTTCGAAACTATTGATTATCTAAAATAAAAGAAAGCGTCTTGTTTGCTGTATTTTTTGTAAGCAAGTAAATAAATTTTGATGTAATCACTTAATTTCTCATTATGGTAGAGAAATAATAATAATAATAATTGATATGAAAAATCTCCGTGATAATTTAAAATATTTTAAACAAAACGTTTAAACTTTCATTTTTCTGTTGTCCTTACGATGGTTGATAATTTTGTATATCAAGATTTGGAATAGACAATAAGATTAGTTAATCACTTTGGTCGTTTCGGTCGTTTCCAAGTACACGTTTCTACTATACAGCGCCAATGTATTTTTAAGTTTTCTTTTATAAAAGTTTTACACGTTTTAATAGAAACCATCACTCTTAAAAACAATTTTTGTTTAGCAAAAAATCTTCCCAAAAGGATTTCAACTGTTTTTCTTTTTTAATTTTATTTTAAAAAGTTATATAAGTTACTTGCAATAGTATTTTTACACGAAGAAACAACAGGATACATTCATAAACATCTGTATTTAACTATGTTTAAAGCGTTTCGTTTAAGCTTACAGCTAATTACAAGTAGTGTTGGAATAACCATCAATTCATGAAAAATGTAAATTATTTATAAGGCTACAGAATATACATAATTGTTATTACCTCTACGAATTCTTATGCGTACTTTTCATTTTTTTATCTGATTAAGTGATTTTCCAAAACTCTTTATTTCCAACCGCTTTTGCTGTTACCAACATTATTTCATTCTTATTTCAAAACTATTCAATAGTCAACATTCACACTGTATTACCACCAAACTTTTTTTTCATATTAATTTATTAACAATGCTTCATAGTGATTTTTTAACAAAAATTATCGATTTGGATTTTCAAATAAGTGTGGAAACTGATTATGTTAATATGAAAAAGAAAAGAAACTTAATATTAAGCATGCGTGACGTAACTCTCCTTGCACATTGCCCAAAGCGCACTGCAAAGGTCAAAATTTCTACCACTTGATCTATAGCTGGTGACGTTTCAATATAAGTGATATATTCTTAACTAGGACGTAAAACCTCATTTAATCATTAAATCATGAGAGAAATAATTATCGGAAGTAACTTTTAATTTATTTTATTACTTGACACGTTTGTACATTTTTCAAACATGTATTGTAAAATATAACATACAACATTTAACTGCGTGGGAAATAACATGGAAAAATTATCTGTATATACGCCCTTACGTGGTACATGGATAAGTGTTATATTTGTATTTTTTATGTTATAATTAAATCTTTATATCAATTTTCATATAAGTGATTTTTCAGCATAAAAAATCTCATTTTTAAATATCAGATTTAAATTTTGAATCACTTTGTCACTTTGAGCAGTTTAATTTAATGCCAATACGTGGAATTTGACGCGTGCACATTAAACATACATATCGAGCCTTGAAACAATTATTCAACACTTCCTTTAATAAGGGTCTGTTTTAAACGGTGCGATGAAATGATATGTTCAACTAAAATATCATTTTTGAAAATTGTTTTTAATTGAAATGCCTTTAAAAAATTAATTCATTAAGAAATTATAAATGTATCTGTATTTTACGACAAACATTACAAAGAATTCGTTGTAAAGGGTTTGTTTTACCGAAAAGTACTCATGCTAGGCTATTCAATGGCCGCGTGAACAAAATAACCATTGGCAACAGTTTTACTTTTGGCAATCAGTTTTAACCCTGTTAGTTTTACAAACATTTAAATAAGTTTTTTATGTTACTATCAAAACATGTAGAATAACAAGGAAGTTGTTCATTTTGTAGCTCCGTATGAGTGGGTTATTGTCTAGTCGCATTGCGAAGTTTTGAATGAGTCAGAAGTTGTCTATATTGTGTTGCTGTGTACTAGTGGGAGTCTCTCTCGCTCTCCTTCTCCCTCCCCCCCCCTCTCTCTCTCTCTCTCTCTCTCTCTCTCTCTCTCTCTCTCTCTCTCATTATGTGTTACTTTGAATAAGCGAGAGATATCTTATTTTCTTTCTTTATAAATTTGAGTTTGCTTCTTGTAAATGTGGAGTTGGTCTGTTTATGATTGGGAATGCACCTTCTCATTAAATAGCTCCACGGAAAAGGAGTGAGCTTCTTAACATTTTGTAGCACTGTAAAAGTTGGAAAGTACCTGTTTATATTGTGTAATTCTGTATAAGTTGGATATTATTCTTTTGTATGGAAAAATGATAGAATTAAATAACAAACTTATTATTTTTGTTTAGACATCAAATTATTGTTTTTTAGGAATTTTGTAAGTGGTATAAGTGCTGATTTATAATTTGAAATGACCTCTTACACATTTCAAACGAAAATTTTACATACTTCACACTTCATACGAAAATAAAGGTGGATATAAAATGAGTGCAATACAACAGTTAAAAATAGTATAATAAATAAATAATGACCAGTGGTCATTTTTACAATAAACACAGGTATTTCTATTTTCAGTTTTGATCATTTAACCGGCAATATTCCATTCATTATAACATGTCTGTCAGCGGGGTTATGAATTATTTATAATATTTAAATGTAAAAATTGCGCGTTTTTATCATGAAAAAAGTTAAAAAATGTTAAAAAATGCCATGTTTAAATTACATATTCTTTTACCCCCAAACAAATTGGCTAACAGTCATAATTTACAATAAACCTATTCAAACATGCAAAATCAAAATTCATAATCAATTTAACTTGTATTTCGGTTGTTATTTTTTTGAAAAAGGTATTAATCAAAATCAATTATCAGAAAATATTCTTGTTTTTTATTATTCTTACACCGGTAATGGTGCTGTGCACGCAATTAAAATTCATTTGCCGACGTTACCGTGTTATGGACTCTTAATGCATTTCAATTTTATTTTCAATTTAGTTTAAATTAAACAAGAATTCTTAAATCAAAAATTAATTAAGATTTATTGTTTTGGTTGATGTTGTTGCTGTTTAAATATTGCCAATATAATGTATGGTTTTAGAACCAATAACTGGGAATTTGAGCCACGTGATTTAACCCATGGTATTAACATTCTAAGTTATCTCTGTAAGCACAAAATACAGCACTTTATTAACATTTTTCATAATCCTTCCTTGTAGCCAAATCTTGGATGAAGGTGGAAGATTAAATACAAACAAACAGATGTAATGAAGGGTATATGTAAACTATCATTACAAATAACAATAAAAACAACAGCAACAATATTAATAATAGAAATAATTATTATTATAATAACAGTGTTATTTTTTTGTAGCATATTTAGTAGTATAGTGAAAATGCACAATAACGTACCTTATAAAAACTCAATAATCTTCTTAGTTATGATTAGAGATTATAATAATTAGGTAAGGCAACAAAGTAAGTGATCGGCTACAAGGTGTTACAGCGCTTATCATTAAAATATGGAATAAAAAGCGAATAAAATTAAAAAAGAAATATTATTAATTAATTACCTTCCATAGCTGGATTTGGATTTTTATAATTTAGGAACTTAAGATTCCTTGATTTTCAACTGTTTGGCTTATGTTTTTATCGGTCAAACTTTTCGACCCCTGATGAGGAAAATGATTTTCCGAAATGTTCACATATGGCACATCAAACTTTAGTAGATACTTTTGTTATTTATTAACCCTTATGCCTTTTTACACAAGCGTTACCAACTGAAGAAAGCAATAGAAAAATCATGTCTGTTTTTTTCGACGAGAAAATTATGTTATTGAAAAGTAATGCTTATTTTACATGCGGATACAGAGGACTAAAATGTTATCGAACTATAAACCTGTTTTCGATAATATTAATTTTATTAACGTTGAAAGAGCTATAATGATGCTTATTGAAATGTTCTGTTGATATTGATTTTTAAATGTTTGAAGTGGAAGTTATATGATGCATTAACAGAGAGCTTTTATGTTGCACAACAAAAATAAAAAAGAAAGATATTAATCAGTTAATGACTGAAAAAGATGAAAATTTCAGGCTCAGTCGTCGACTGGAAATATGTTCTTATTTTTTAATTATTTAGAATTTTTACCGCAAATATCAAACATTTTCAAAAACAATACGGAGGCAGAAAGTGATTTTCTTTATCTAAATTTTATAGAGCTTTTTAAAACCAATGGCGGTATTATATTCATCATCGCGACATGAAAGTTTATGGGAGGTGCAACGCACAAAGGCTTTTAAGTTGGCTTTTAAAAACTGAAAAGCATTTTTGCATTATTGACTTTTACATATATATATATATATATATATATATATATATATATATATATATATATATATATATATATATATATATATATATAAAATTTGGATCTTTTTGCATTTCATTTTTATAAAAATAAAATGGCACACCATAACTACTAATATTTGTTAAGATTAGACCCGGTATTTTAATATTAATGTTATTAGTTTTCGCATCAATTAAAAAACAAATCACATTATAAACATTGAGCAAAATACAAACTTATAGCTAAAGCATATATACAAAACGGCGATAGAATACAAAAAAAATTACAAATGTGGTAAATTACGTACAAAGCAAAGATTAGTACATTAAGTGTATAAAAACCCACAAAAATTATTAAGAAACATTAAAGTTTTTCTATGTAACTAGTAAACATGGCAGTATAGAGAATACACACTTCTTATCATACACCTCTCATTTTGATGATAAGTAAAGCTATAAAGCAATTGATAGGGTGTGTTTTATCTAAAATGTGTCCCTGTGCTTATCTTAAAACATTGGAATCGAAATTGAAATAGAAAATCGGATTAAAAATAAAAATGAAAATAAAAATTTATATTATGTAATATACTCTTTTTAACAAATACAGCACAAACATATCAGTCCATGTCATCAAAATTTCCAAATCCTAATCAATCACAAAGAATAAATAAATCAGTTTTTAAGAAACCCAATTCAGTTAAACACGTGAAATAATATCAATGAAGTTAATCTGGGTGCTTCGAAAGAGTAAGCACGCCCTGTCTAGCTAGCTACACCCGTCATTTGTGAAATCCAATTTAAGAATAAAAGAAACATGGAACAATGGGAAGTCAAATATATTCAGTATAATTTTGAGTTCATACTATTCAATAATATTGTGATGACGGCCATAAAACCTTTTAAGGGTTTTGATTATTCTAGGCTTGCAATATTCAACAATTTATTTGTAAAAGGCTTGCTTTGTTGTAGAGAGTCCACGTAGTGGGAACATGCTCTGCTATACCGTATTAACTGTGAAACATTAACACCATACGCAGGAGAAGTACGAGTATTACTGCAAAGAAAGGAGAAATTAACGATAGAAAAATCAAGGTCATCACGTTTGTTGTATAGCTTCAGATGTAACCTTTCGTGGGTGTCATAATTGAGGTATAAGTCTAAATATTAAGGAGAACATGGGGAATCAGTCGTTTGTTTTATTTTAAGCTCACTAGGATAGATCACATTCCTATATTCTCCAAATTTGGGATAATTAAGAAAATAAACGTCATCTATATTTTCGTATGTAGGGTCAAATGATTTAGTGACATTATCAAGGGTTGGGCATTGATTTAAAACTCATTCGAGGGAGAAAATGTACGTTATTTCAAACTAAAATAAAGGTAATTGTTACGGGCGGATACAGATATCAACATTATGATCAAGCAATATATCTTTTTTGGGGAGGGGTTAAATTCTCCATTTTATTAACATCAACATAGATATTATTTTGTTTATTGAATATTCTGAAGTGAATTTTAAAAGCGTTATTACATAAATTATGAAATTGACGAAACCTTTCCGCATGCATTTAAAAATCTAAAAAGAAAGATATAAATCAGTAAATGACTTTAAAAGATCAACATTCAGGCCCAGGAAACTTTGAAAGTGCTTTTACTTTTAAATAAACTTAAATTTGTTTTCAAAAAAACTATTTTAAGACGAATACGGAAAATGTTATTTTAATTGTTTACCCTATTTTGAAACATTGGAATTTGAATAAATGTAATGGCGTAATATATAAATCAATAACAATTATTACCGCAAAATTAAAGCTAATAGGAAGCGAAAAAGCTTTATAGGAAAATTTAAAAAAATAAAATGAATAATAATTATTTTTTATAATTGCAATGAATGTAAAACGATGAACAACAATCTTTTGTGTGAAATATTACCAATTTATTCACAATCGGTGAATTATAATGCTAATACAGCTTTTTATCATCCATATTTTAAATAAGCTAGATTCAGCTGCATTGCTATTAATAGTTTATTAAATAATAATTTAAATAATTAGAAATATTCTTTTGAAATCAATTCAACATTTATAATTGGAATGTCTAACAATTTTGAAAAAAACTTAAGTATCTTAAAAGCTTTTTTTATTGAATAGACTTGTAAAATAAGAACTTTGTGTCTACTTTGTTCAAATGAAATTGATGTTAAACTTTTTTCATTCACTTTAGTCAAACAACACAATTATTTAATTTAAGTAGTACACCTATGATTTTATTCCTTAAGTTCTATATTTAGGTCCAACAAGATGTCCTTAGATCCATGTTGTTGCCTTAGGTAATACACGTTTAAAATGAAACAATCATTTATTTTTGTCAAAACAAGTAGTATCTTGTTATCACTGAATTTTATCATACATTCCATTAAAAAATTGGTATATGACAATATATTTCCAATCACCATTTTAAAATGTATTGATAAAAATGTTACAAAATTGTGTATTTACAAAATGGTGTCCGCTTACAACATTTTTCTAAAGAAGAACTTGGCCCCTCTTACAACCAAATGAAAAATAAAAATATTTAAACAAATAATAACCTGATCATATATATATATATATATATATATATATATATATATATATATATATATATATATATATATATATATATATATATATATTACAATTGCACATCTTCTTAGTTTGTGCTGAAGTGTGTCAAATTTTGGAAAAAAACAGAGGCTCGAGAGGTATCTTTTATAAACATTTGAATGACTTTATTATATTACCAAGTATATAATATTTTCAGAAGAGTTATTTAAAATTTGAAATTATTCCATTATTGGAATTTTATATCCTTTTATGATATAAAGCAATTCTGTCTTATTTTGTCGACGTTTAGGTTCAAATCAGTAACCATTCAGATGGCCAATATGAAACACTATTAAGTAAATGAAAATCTCTTGTTGAAATTTAATTTCGTACGTTTGTATTTAATATGAAAAATTTGTTAAGCCTGATATAGATAAAAATATTCTTTATTTAAAATATATATTTAGTCAATGTGGCTTCCAAATTTGATATATAGCTAAATTGTATATTTTTAATACATAATCATGCAACTGTGAAGAAATTCTATGTTATTTTGGGGTTAAACACGATTATTTTATTAGATTTTGTTGTATTTTTGAATTAAAAGGAAATATTTTTATAAAATATTAAAAAACAAAAACTACTGAAATAGCATGTCTGCAATATGCCTCATTTTTGAAATAATTCCACGTATAATTTATTTTCTAAAAATGTAATTTTAAAATGTTTATAGTAAAAAACACCATAGCTCTTAGTTCTTTTAAATCTTTAGTGAGTACAAAAAAGACATTGCGAAGAAGGAAACCACACTTTTGTATTTGTTGTCAATAAAATATGGCTTCAAAACATTTTTTTCAAACAAAAATAACATAAAAACCTGATCAAATCATTGACCTGAAACAGGAAATTTAAAAGAATTTTCATGTTAAAAACCGAGATAGTCATTTTTTCTTCGTTACCATTTAGCTGTTATCTTGTCATCTAAGTATTTTATATAGACTTCTCATTTTATTTTCCATAATTTTACTGTCATATTTACTTTTCTTATAAGTAAACCTCGACGCAGCTGATGTTTTCCATTTTGTTAAAATTAATAACTTGAAAACGACATTCAACTCCAGAATTGATGTCTTCTTAACTCTAAAACAGTCTTTATATCCCATAAAATAAATAAGATTAATGTAACAATTAATGCAAATGTCTAACTGTTATATATTCCAAACATTTGTTCTCATTAGTCAACCAATTATTTGTTTTCCCAATTGGCACTATTGATATTTTTCTAAAATTTAATTAACGATAATCTTTTCGAAAAAGCTTGTGCATAAAATGCCACAAATGAAACTTGCTTTATTTAAAATTCTTTTTTCTTTACAGCTGTATATTAGGAACAACTAAATTTTATTTAAACATAGGATATAAACATTTAAGGACTTGAAAGCTTCGTTATTAATATATAATGAGGAATGATTTTCCGAAATGTGGACAAATGGCACATAAAATTTTACAGGTGCATGTATTTATGTTAAATATTTACTACCCCTGGGCCGGTACCGCTGCTGGTGGAGAAAGCTCCCCAAGGGTATCCATAACTCAGTTGGCAGTAGTTTGTGCCGTCAGAAATTATACCATTCAGCAAAATTTTCAGCCGTCTTAATTTTGAAATTTATCAAAAACTAAGGTTTGTTTCCTTATGCAAAGCATTCCTTAGCTGGATTTGGATTCATATAGTTTTGGAACTTTAGATACATTAATTTTTAAACTTTTTGGCTTATGTTTTTTTCTATCAATTTTTTTGGCCCTTTGTGTCATTGATGAGGAATGATTTTCTGAAATATGCACATATGTCACAGAAAAATTTTACAGGTATTTGTGTTATTAAATATTTATCTTATTTTTCATTAATGTTATTATCACAACGCAGAAAGCTAGTAAGTGCGGTGGCCGAGTGGTTTAAAATTTTGCTTTAAATCTAATGGCGTCCAAATGCTATAGATGCGACTCCGTCTGACTGCCAGTGAGAAAGTTTTTCCCTGTTGTAGGTCCAGATTGCTTAATACCGGTAAAATGAACCAACTTTGTGGTCCTCTATGAAGTTTTTACTGCGACATTGCGGGTAATTGTACTTTCACTTTAAAGGTAGAATTAACTCCGAACTAGTAGTTGCGAAACTAAAACACCTACGCACCATATGAATTTGTGTTAAAACTAATCCTTGAAATTAAAAAAAGTCTCGTTAAGAATAGCGGAAAAATTGCTGATGCAAAAATTAAACAAACCAACAAACTCTTACAAAGTGCAACATATTAATATAAATACAAATTGTGATATGGACAAGGACTGGTATGTTTGTTTTATTTAACCTTGGTTATATAAACTTTCAAAAATAAATGTTTATTTAGTATGGCTAAATATTAGTTTTACTTTATTATTATGCATATGATAATCAGCAGAGCAGATTAATTTGGTTAAAAAACTTTTAACGGTAGTGTATTGCATATATTCAAAACAATGCAAAAAGACAAATAAAGTTTAATGATAAATTACAGATTTTTTTAAGGCCAAGAAGGTCTTTCTGATGATTTCAGAAGGGGGTTGTTCGGGCATTTTTTTTATAAACAGTTATGTTTTATCTATGAAGCGTTTATTTTTATGACAGATAGATCATTGCGATTACTACATGTCTTGTGCATCGATTTAGTTTATAGGATAATCTATATAAATGGAGAGTCGAAAACATTGTGTCTGACAGAAAAAAAAATTGATATAAACCAGTCACGATAATTTCAGTGGGGATACCAATAAGGTAATAGTACAAAAAATTTTAGTATAAGTATCTTTCAGTAATAAAGTACTTTTATTACATTTAAATAAAAGCCGCTCATGCATAAAATCCATTGTACTAATGTAAATTGAATATCGTTTAGTGTTGAAACAAAGAATTGTCTATGTTTATGTACTGAAAAATTGAATTGTAAAAGTACTATAGGTAATGTGGATTTAACACTACTTTATAAATAGAAAAAATAAACAACTTTATTAATTATAAAAAAGTGATTAATCTTAATTGGTCTCGATTGCAATAAAACTCTGCTTTATAATTATGAAGGCTTATATTGTAAAAAGAAAAACCAGAACAAAATAGTAAGGCATTTGCTGGTAATGCATAATGATCAGCGTTAAGAGTAAATACGGATCTTGTCTTTTCGAGAGAACGGGATTGAAAATGACGAAAAAGTTACAGATTCAAAATCTTGGAAAAAGGGAAAACCTATGTTTTTCTTCTTTGGGAAAATCTTTTGCTTTCTGATCTAAATATACGGTTGAATCTGAAATTTTCCGAAATGTGCACATGTGGCACATCAAAATTTAATAAGTATTTGTGTTTTATATTAACTACCCCTGACTGAGTACCGCTGATGGTGGAGTAAACTCTCCAAGGGTATCCATAACTCAGTAGACAGTACTTTGTGCTGTCAGAAAATATACCATTTAGCAAAATATTCAGGCGTCTTAATTTTAAAAATTTATGTAAAACTAAGGTTTATTCCCTCATGCAAAACATTTCTTAGCTGGATATGGATTCATATAATTTTGAACTTTAGATTCGTAAATTTTTTCTGTTTGGCTAATACTTTTTATCTATCAAACTTTTCGGCCCCTAGTGCCACAGATGAGGAATGATTTTCCGAAATTTGCACATATGGCACATCAAAATTTAACAGACATAGTGTTATATATTTGCATAGTTAGGTATTTATATAAATAAGAAAGCAAAGATAAATTTGATTAATAACAGATATACATTATACATGTACATGTATGTTGCAAAAAAGCATACTTTTATTTTTAATAGTATTAAAATTAACGATTTAAACATTATGATTAATTAGGTTTTAATCTGTATTTGAAATATTTAATTTCAATTTAATATACCTAGAACTCCGCAGCCCAAAAGAGGGTAAAATGCATTGTCTGAACTAGAAAAGAATGATAGTATTTTCAGTGCTGTCAACACCATGCTAAAGTTTTTTTGGAACACCAGGTTCGACAAGTTTTATTACTGGAGAGTATTTGGAATTTTTCTTCATTTTTTACGTAATTTTTTTTGCACAATGCTAATAAGTATTTAATTCGCTGAATTATTTTAGTTTAAAAATAAATTCTAAGCTAAAAGATTTTTACCTTCAAATAATAATTAAAGGAGTTGAATGAAAAAGAAAGAGTGCCTACTGATTTCTGAATTTCAACGCTTTAAGCCATCCTAGTGTGTGAGAATTTTTTTGTCCAAAATTTGCTTTGTGAATCTTCAATTGGGAATACAATTATAACATATGTGTATTTTCTGATATTAAGTATCCTATTTCAAATTAAAATTGTCTGCAACATAATGTTATTTGATTTATATGAGATAAGATTTATTAATTGTGAAATTTACAATTAAAATACTGATTAGATTATCAATAACATGCTTGGAGTTAAAATTTTGTGGTCTTATGAATTAAAATAATTTTTCTAATAATTTTCCTGGAATTTTGTTTCATAAAAATAATTTAACCGGGGCAATGTTAATCTTTTCTTTTTCTTTTTTTTTTCTTATCATGAACATAATATCGTGGATTGCACTTTCCCATTAAAATAAATTAAAACTGAAACTTATGATAAATATGTCGAGTCTAGAAAAATGACAATTCTGCAAAAAAGCTTGCACACTTACTGGATGTTTCGGTTCACATGTGTGGTTCATCAATTTACATTTGATTTCAGGGATTTTATCATCAATCATAAAAAATCTTAAGATAGGTTTCATCACTTGCCCGTGTTGTCATGTGTTTTCGTTACTTTAGCTATTGTAAAGCACAAGTCAAAATCATGTGTTTTGCTTCGTGCAAGTTTTGTAAAGTTAAATAATCCATTCTTGAGTATTATTTTCTTTACAGTCTTTCAAATTGGGTTTTCTGAAAAGTGTTGTTTCTAAATAATAGGAAATTAAGCTGTCATTTAAAGACGTTGAAATTTTCATGACATCTATATTGTACTTTTGTTTGGAGAACCGCAAAATATTACCATTCTGTTATGAATTCAAGTTATGAATAATCTTCTAAAATTGAATTGAACTAGACTCTTGCTCTCATATAAACCGGTCTCCTCAACAATGATTACATAATAATTTTTCTGCATGACACCGAAAGAGACCATGTTAGCTTACTTAGTCCAAATAAATAAATAAATAAATAAATAAATAAATAAATAAATAAACAAATAAATAAATAAATAAATGCGTTAAATGTGTAGTTTATAAACTCAAAAATAAGAAAAAAAAATCAAAATACAGAAATTCAAAAAGTAGTTAAAAATATATATGTAAGGATTCAAGATACATTTTTAATCAGAAAATTACTTAAATTATTAAACCGTTATCTCAGCAAAAGTAGGAACAAATTGAAATGTAACACCTTTGGTATTTACCTGATACTGTATCGATATTATTTATTAGATTTTGACTTCTAAGTATTAGAAAACGCAAAATGTTAATTCTGTATGTGATATTTATAAAACTGCATTTTATGCATCTATTTTGTCTTTTTTAAATATAATTTGAAATAAATCTCATTTGAAAATTTGTATAAGTAGGACATATATTGAACGAAAATAATATACTCGAGCTATTATATTGGGAAAACACTTAAGATATCCTGCTTAAAGCCAGATCTTCTAGCTAAAGCATAATGATGTTGGATAAAAGAATTGATTGTAAGTATTGATTAAAATGCTGTGGAGTAAATGTTTTTTTTCAAAATATTTGGCGTGTTAAATAATTAAAACCACTGTGAAAAAACTACAGTGCAAAACTAACCTTCAAAATAGTTAAACCTTTTTATAACCATTCTGAATTATCTTGGAAAAACGGCTTATGATGCACTTATGATGACGTGAACTTCATCAATACCGATATAGTTTGAAAGTTTGAAGCTCCTAGGTATTTGGCAGTACTGAATAACAAAACTGTCACCTGCATGGTATTTAGTTCCTACTGTTATACAGTTTCCCATTTTAAAATTTTGCCTCAGATATACATATATACATTGCTCCGACATGCTCAAAATATAAGTTCATGACCTTTAATTTAATTTCTGAATTATATGTATAGTGCATATCAATTTCCTAAACTACTCACTGCAATTGTTTGTTTGTGCTGATCAAGGGCTTCCGAGTTTTATATCAGTAATTATTACTATTCATGTAATTTTTTTTAATAATAATTGCATCAATACTATTTTGGCCATTTTTGTATGTTGAAATCAATGGGAGCGTGTTTTATGCCATCGCATGTAACATGGCATATTACACGCACGTAAGTAAGGATGCGGAGCTTCCTATTGTCACGTGATGAAATATGGGTGGAATCCAAACCATATATGGGACACATAATTCACAATCGTTACTGCGTTTGAATTATAAGTATATTCGAGCGTTCAAGGAATGAAAGTAGTTTGTAATTTGTTTACAAAATTACAATTTAAACAAAGACATTCATAGTAATAATAATAATAACATTGTTTCTTCCATGTTATATGCCAAAATATTTTCCAAGGTGAGATGGCATAATGCACTCCCCTTTCGGGTCGTGCATTATGCCATCTAACCCTGCGAAATATTTTGGCATATAACATGGAAGAAACAATGTTATTATATAAGTATAAGTCGCTCTGTACGACGGTTTTTTAATTAAACACTAATTACAACTTAATGCAGTTATTTAATGTTTCTTTACATATGTACGTTATGTGAGGCATTTAAAACTGTTATTCTTCTATGATGATGAATTATTGATAAAATAGCCTTATTGCATATATGAAATGTTTACACTCTAAAGTTTAGATTGTAAATTATTTTGAAAATGATTTTTAAACCATTGTTATTGCCAATAAAAAGTTTAAATCTTAAGCTTTAGATTGCATTTAGAATTAAAAGATTATAGTATTTGAGAGCGCCTCTAAAATATGGAATCTTCTACCAAAAATAAACAAAATGAATTGTTTATACTATAGGTACATTTAGTTACTATCAGTCCATAATTTTTTGTTATGCACATATTTGGAGAACAAAACTCCATATTTAATCAAAAATATTTAAAAAAAAATTGTTTAAAAATTTACTGACCTAATGGGTAAAAAAATTTCCTTAATTCTGTTCATATTACAATTTTTTAATGTTTTTAACAAGATAACAAATTGACTATGTTCAAAATATCCCTTATTTAAGATATTCTTAAAGATAACAACAAGAATTTTTTGGTGGAATAAAAATGGCCACAGCTTTATTTATCAAGTTACATTTAATACCAAACTTGAATACCACTTGCAGCTGTGGCCAAACCCTGCAGGCAAACACGAATGACAGTCGCCCCACATGGGTGCCCTGATCTGTCAACCACAAACCAAGCAACTACCACTGCTTGGTAAACGATATACCGGAGATAAGCCCAGTAGAAGAACTCCGCCCACGGAGAGCACAGGTAGAGGAAAGGATTCCAGCTTTAACGAGCTGAAAAAAAAACACGAGCCTGCAAGATCTTTCCCACAGAAATGACCAACATGCACCGAGAAAAGCCGATGATACGTCAAATCAGCTGCAAGAGGCATAATGTTCATATAATAACTTTATAAATGTCCATTTCACAAACAATCCTATTAAAGAGCTGTGGCTGATGAAGCATCTACAGGTATTATTACAATCTACAAATATAAAGAAAACTACAGCAGCAAAATTGTTACAATAATTACTGATGTTGTAATTAAATTTAAATTCAGAAAATTATTACACAAAATAGTCAGCATTGACAATATTAAACAAACAAGCAGGGAGGGTGGGTGGGTTAACTGATGTGATTAAATTATAAGCAGCTATCACGATGGAGAGCGATTCCAGAAAGAGGCTGGGCGGAAACTAAATATTTGCAAATTCCATGCGCAGTATTACTAATGCATTGGATAGGAGCGCGGGGAATTTAAAATACTTAAATAACAGGATTTTCCTAGTATTTGAAAATCCCCTTATTTAAGATATTCTTAAAGATAAAAACAAGAATGTTTTGTGGAATAAAAATTGCCACAGCTTTATTTATCAAGTTACATTTAATACCAAACTGGAATATTACTTGCAGCTGTGGCCAAACCCTGCAGGCAAACACGAATGACAGTCGCCCCACATGGGTGCCCTGATCTGTCAACCACAAACCAAGCAACTACCACTGCTTGGTAAACGATCTACCGGAGATGAGCCCAGTAGAAGAACTCCGCCCACGGAGAGCACAGGTAGAGGAAAGGATTCCAGCTTTAACGAGCTGAAAAAAACACGAGCCTGCAAGATCTGTCCACATGGACGTGTCAATACACGTTCACGGCCAAATAAGCTTCCACCACCCCAAAACCATCCCTGCCTGTTGCTTAAGTAGATTAAAATTTACGAATATCCTTAATTAAAAATGATTTTTGGGCTCCTTGAAGGGCATTGAGATAGATGTCATTTCCTATATCTGACAAACGTATGCCATCGAAGCCATAACAACCAGTGTCCTTATCAGATAAATCTGATTGTGTGATTACTCTACCACCTAATTTAAGAATATAACTAGAAATTTCTCTGTTGGTTCGCTTACGTACATTGTCAATAGCTACTTGAGATCTAGCACCAAACCAAAATAGACGAGGTAGGATACAGGACCAGACAACTGTAGTGTTGGGTAATTTGGAAAGTGAGAGAAGGTCTAGTTTCATCTCCCAACGTAACACGCCACTGGCTCTTGAAACTAAATCATTGGAACCTAATTGTATTACCAAGTACTGGGGACAAGGAAAGTTTCTTAAATCTCGCTGGATGCGTGTCAGTAGTTGGCTCCACTTCATACCCCTGATACCACACCATCTGATCTGTACACCATACTTCTCCAGACCAAGGCTGCGATCGACTGGACGGCTGAGTGCTCTCCTCTGTGCCCAATAAACGATGGAAGAGCCAACAATCCAAATGTCTGAAAGACTTAAAACTCCAGTAAGACTAGAGTTGGTAGGTAACACAAGCTACGTATTTGGTAATTAACACTAGCTACGAAATACAAACTAGCTACAAGCAAACTAAGTTAATGCAATATAATCAACTACATGGCTATGAATGGTGATTTTATACGAATATAGCCCCGATATGCATCCGATTTCCATCTGCCCCATGACTGAATAACATTTGGTGGGATATTTTTCATGCTTGCTAAGCTTGCAGCACCAATTCTGAAGCTGTTGGGTAGGCAGGTTCAAAAATTTCAAACATTTTTTCAAAAGTGAAGAAAATTAGTATTGAGTTAAAGGTTTACAGTCGGAATGACAAAATAAAATGTTACTACCCGCTGGTCGAACGGAGAGATATGCTTTCATTGCATTGACTGTTGCGACTTAAACTGTTGGGTAGGCAGGTTAAAAAATTTCAAACATTTTTTCAAAACTGAAGAAAATTGGTATTGAGTTAAAGGTTTACAGTCGGAATGACAAAATAAAATGTTACTACCCGCTGGTCGAACGGAGAGATATGCTTTCATTGCATTGACTGGACAAACAACTGATGACGGGACAGAGTCAATGTAAAGAGTAGTGGTTTTTCCAAATCGATCAGTTTTTGAGAATCGAATTTTTACCTTGAGCATGCTAGCTTGAATTGAAATGTCGCTTATGCTCAAGACAGTTGAAGAATTTGACTTGCAATTAGATAATGCTATCTCTCCAACTCGCAGGAAACCAAAGAATGCAAGGGTGAGGCAGCATGAAATAGCCTTGCCTCGTAAGATGAAAAGCAAATGCATACCAATGCCCTAGGTAATTGTGTCAATATTGGTAGAGTAATTGGTGCCCGTGTATCCTTAGATTTACCAGACCTTCGAAGTCCTTCGAGAAGTTTATTGACTAGGAAATTTTTTGGATGGTCTATGGAGTTTGATATTTTATGGAAAAAACTTAGGGCAGCAATCCGAGTCTTAACAGTTTGATACGATAGACTTTTCAAAGAAAGGTAAGCAATATACTGAACAATATGATCGAGTGGCACTGGAAATTCATTAGACAGAGAGTATTGGACCCGAAAACTTTGAAAAGAGTCCCAAGCCTGTTGGTAAACCTTCTGTGTATTTACGGCTGTTGAATTGTTGATTAGTCGATTAACTTCGTCCCAAAGCAATCCCACATTTCCTGGGAGACAGGGTCCGAGTCTGTTCTTGCCCCTGGTGCCAACTGACGGAACCTGGAAAACTGAACCGCGAGAGAGAATCTGCAATAAAATTTTTACAACCAGATATATGAATGGACCTAACTGAAATGTTGTATTTGAGCAAGTGAAGGACTAGCTTTCTCACCAAGATCATAACTCGTGGCGATTTTGCAGATTGTTTATTGATAATAGACACGACTGCCTGATTGTCAGTTTGTATGAAAATGCGCTTGTTTACAAGGTATTGTCCCCACAAGAAAAAGGCTACTACAATTGGAAACAGTTCGAGAAAAGTTATGTCCCTTGTAATTCCCATATTGTGCCAATGAGTGGACCATTTACCTACAGACCATCTGCCTTCAAAGTAGGTCCCAAAACCTCGACCACTACCCCCTGCAGCATCTGTGTATAAATTCAGAGCAGAATCCCTTACCCACAATGTATTTTGAAAAACTGATATTCCATTATAACTGTTGAAGAACATAAGCCACATTGACATATCCTCTTTCATACCATTTGTAATTTTGATAAAGTGGTGTGGTTTTTTGGCTCCGCTTAAACTGTCTATGAGACGACGGCAGAAAGGACGACCCGGCCTGATAGCTCTGCAAGCAAAGCTTAAAGAATCGATGAGGGATTGCATTTCTTTAAGCCTAGTTTTTCTCCTGTCAAACATGATGGCGAGTTTAGACTTGATTTCTTGAATTTTGTGATCTTGGAGTCTGACAAACATTAGGTTGGTGTCTATTTCTAAACCTAAAAAGGAGAGTTGTGAGGTAGGAACCAGGGTTTTTCCTGAGCAATGGGTACCCCTAAATGGTTGCACATGTCCATAAATTTTTCCAGTGTCTTGGCACAAGTCTTGGAGTTCTTGGGCTTAGAGAACAAAAAATCGTCCGAGGTAATGAATAATGCCAGAGTTGCCAGACATTTGTTTAATATACCATTCTAAAAAGGTAGAAAACAATTCGAAATAGGCACATGAATACTGCAGCCAAATGGTAAGGACCTATCGAAAAAGTATTCAGTCCCTAATTTGAAACCCAGCAAGTCAAAATCTGATGGACTGACTGGCAAGAGCCGAAAGGCTGACTTGATATCAGTCTTTGCTAACAAACAACCAGGACCTAGTTTCTGAACCATCTCCACAGCCTCGTCAAAACTCGAGTATTCTACTGAACAATTACTGTGGTCAATATTGTCATTGACAGATGTCCCTTCAGGGTATGACAAATGATGGATAAGACGGAAGTCGTCTGAATATTTTTTGGGACCAAGCCGATGGGGGACACTCGAAGTGTTGACAGTGGGGGTTGAGTAAATGGGCCAGAAACTCTGCCTGCGTCAATTTCTTTTTGAATTTTTTCCCTGCACAAGGCAATGTTTTCCCTAGCAGATTTTAAATTCGGAGATTCACAAGGCATTTTGGGCCCTGTATACTGTAATGGAAAACCCTCCCTAAATCCCTGTAGAATATTGTGTGCAGCTATTTTATTAGGATATTTCTGAAGAGCAATTTCAAGTTTATTTTTGTTGATTTGGGTATTGGCCAGACTGAACAAAGGGCCTGGGTGCTGGCTGACTTTGCTGGCTTCTGTTTTGTTGGCCACGAAAAGGGGTGCATTCTGACTGGGGATGCTGGGAGTGACATTTTGAACATATGTGCTTAAACTTGCAAGCTAACCTGGTACATTTGTTGCGATTGTAGTCCCAACAAATACCTTTGGGTTTACCAGCCAATTCCTTGGTCCCAAGGTTGAACTTCTGTGAGGGGTTATTCAAGGGAGTGGAGGCAGAAATAAACAATAACCAAAGGTCCAAGTCCAGCCTGGCCCAAGACTTTGAAGGTTTTTTGGCCCTACGGAGACGGAACTGTTCATCATACTGACGCCAAGCTGGACCAGGAACTTTAGAAGCAGCCCAACGAATAGTACTGCAATATTTTAACAGATCTAAAGCCATTTGGCCATTTTGATACTTTTGTAAATATATTGAGGCAAATATCATGAATGCATCTGTCCACTCTTCAATATTTGACACCTTTTTTAGCGTGCTTGACCTATGCCCAAGACCGATTTGTCCAGATTTGAGAATGACTAGTGGAGAACTTTCATTGTCAGGGTCTAAAATTGTATTCTCTTCCTTGTCAGGAAGGAGGGAGTAGAGATTGATATATTGATCGTCCCAGACTTTTAAACGAATTTGTTGAGGGACATGATCACCTAAACTTTCGTCGAATTCGGGAAGGGCAGATGAAATGTGGTCTGGTTCCAAATTGACCTGGGCTACTGTAGCAAGTTGAGCCGAATTAACAAGATTTGGTGAAAATGTAACAGTAGAATAAGAAGTATTACCCGTATTTACGCCAGAGTTCATGGGCGCCGCCATATTGTTTTTAGTCAACTGGTGCACAGAAGAACGGCGGAATACCTCATTCCCAAGGGGAGCGACCTCCACTTCGCTATCTGAACCAGAGTCTGACGATGGCGGAGGTAAAGTTGTCACAGACACTTTCTGTCTTTTCCTGCCAACTGTTTGTGGGCGCCGACGTTTATGATCTTTGCCTTTTCTGGATGTTGGCTGGGGTGACTTTCTAGTTTCCTTTTGTCCACCGGTTTGCTTCCGTGGACGCAGCATGCGAGACCCGGTCGCTTCAGCTTCATCCCTCTCCATCATTCCTAATTCTGCCAATTAGCGTCGAAAATACCAAAATTGTAGGTCCCGGACTGCTGGTCAATTAACCAAAGCTGTTTTGTCGAGTATGTAGGGTTTTCGTTCGAAATAAAAATACAAATTCAGTTAACTGATGTGATTAAATTATAAGCAGCTATCACGATGGAGAGCGATTCCAGAAAGAGGCTGGGCGGAAACCAAATATTTGCAAATTCATGCGTAGTATTACTAATGTATTGGATAGGAGCGCGCGGAATTTAAAATACTTTAATAACACGATTTTCCTAGTATTTGAAAATCCCTCATGTACCTTCCTAGATTAAAGCATAGGACATGATGTCATGATTTGAATATTCATTATGATCACCCCTTAAAAAAATCCGAGCAACAATGAACACTCAGCTCTTTCCTACATTTTTCTAATTAAAAAAAAAAAGAAACTTTTTTAACCATATCTATTGCATCTTTGGACACTTATTTCTTTTTATTTCTTTTTAAATTCAACAACATGTGTAAGAAATGTTGTTTGCATATTAATTCATTTGACCTTTATTAACATTAAAATACCCAGATGTAATCTTAGTAGAGGTCCAATTAGATCATTGAAGTCATTGATTTTCAACTTTTTTTCAAAACTTGTTCTATGTACAGAAAAAGTCGGAGCAGATTTTTTTCATTTAAAAATGGAATTTGGTTAGGTCAATATTATTTACTTTATTTTTACTGTTATTTGTATGAGGAAATTTTTGAATAAAAGAAATATTTAGAAAAAAACCATGTGACAAATAGTTATGGACCAATAGTAAGTGTTGTTGCAAAAACAATTGTATTACTAAAACCAAGTTACGAATAGAAATTCAAACAAATTTTAACAATAAATAAAGAAATAAATATAAAATAAATTAATATAAAAATAAATAAATAAATAAACAAACAGTGTTTTCAATACGTATCCAAAAAGCACAGAAAAATGAACCCAAAACAAGGATACTAGTATAAAAATTCTAAAATTTGTCAATTCGAATCTTGCATTACGTTGGATATCTGAAGATCATAAAGTTATTCAGACAGACATGATTATGCAAGTTACTTGTTTGTTTGTAACGTGCCTTGCAAAAAATTCCCTTTTATATCCAGATTCATCCCACTCCCAGATACGAGTGCATTCACATGCAACGAACCTGAAGAAGGCATGCTACATAACAGATTTACTTACACGTGGTTTGTGTCGTGTCATAGGATCGTTGATTGTGAAAATAACCTGATTGTGAATTAAACCACAGCTTGTTTTTGAGTTGCTTACAGTCTCAGTTGTTTATTTATGTAACCCGTAGTGGAATGATATTGTAACGCTCACTGATTGCAAAACATTTTTTATTACTTGAAAAATATGTTGTTTATTCGATGAAGCTAGCTCGGTGTTGCGTTTACATAACGCTTGATTTCAAACTATGTATTTGCTTATTAACTAAAAATGTGTAATTATAATGTAGCACGTTAACAAATTAATAACTTCAAGGAAGGGCAAATTTATGAATTCATCACTTCACTTTTTTTTGTGCATTAAAGATTATTTTGTGACACCAAATCTTCGATATATTTTGCCCGTACTAAACAAAGCCATTTATTAATCAATAATATGAAGTGTTATATTCAAATTTTTTATTTTCTTGATCAACAAGTATACTGCGAATATGAAAGCCACGGAAATATGTGATTTTAAATAATCATATTACTATTTAATTTTTCAGGAGTTGTCTATTCAAAAACAATTACATTGTTTTGTGTTAATAAATTAGTGAATTTCAATACAGCAATACCTCGTTTAAATGCCCTTCTTTACCGTTGACGCTCAGCTTAACTTCTTGTCACAGTATTTCGAAATCCAAAATCATTTTTAAGGTTTTTTTTATTAATTTTTTTCAATTGATCGGAAATCTCTTAGTAACGCTAAAAACGGATCGGATTTATGTTGACGGCTTGATAGTGTTATATTGCACATGGAAAAAAGTTTATTTTATTCACCTTTCAAAATAAAATGATTCATTTATTAATTGATTTACTGATGGTTTTAATTAGGTTTACGTCCTAGTCAAGAATATCAACTTATATTAAGACGACATCAGCTATAGGTAAAGTGTTAGAAATTTTGACCTTTGCAGTGCGCTACGGGAAATGTGCAGGGGATGATCTTTAGCGTGCCACGCCTGTCGTTACACGGGGGGGGGGGGGGGGGTCGGTTTTTAAGGTTTTCCATTAAGGACCCATTGACTTTTATTTCTTAATGTCGAGTACTTGGCGAAAGAACAATCACCACCTTTTTTCAAATGTTAGTCAGACCCGGCTGGGGTCGAACACTGACCCCCATATACGAAGCAAGCACTCTACCAAATGAGCTACCGTAGTGGTCAAAATAAAATGAATTCGACTTATCATAAATGGTTATATTTAATATATCTGTATATCTGATGACTGTTATGTTACTGATGCAACAGCCGAGACCATTAACGTGTGAAGAGAATTGTAAGCCTATTGAAATAAATAAAAAAAAAAAAAAAAAAAAAAAAAAAAAAAAAAAAAAAAAAAAAAAAAAAAAAACTAAATGAAAAGAAATAAAACAGAAATAAAATTAAATAGAAAAAAATAGAAACAGAATAGAAAATGAAATAAAGTAAAATAAAATAAAATTATATAAAATGAACAGAAATAGATAGAAAAAAAAAAAACAAAACAAAACGAGAAATTGGAAGTGCAAAAACAATAGAACATATGTCACTTTATCTATCGACAAAATATGAGGCGAGAAATTTTGTCAAGATGCTATCTTAAAAGTAGAGAGAAAAGTGACAGAAAGCTAAAACTGTTCCATTAATATCATTTGTCCATTAATTAAATGATAAGACCTTAATAGACACGTATAGAACGTTCTGAGTGAATATATTGGTCGATCTACAAGAAATATGTCAGTCAATTCATGATAACAAAGGAATTCTACACCATTCAAGAAGCTTCAATTCCAATCCAGAAATATGTATTTTATCAATACGCTAAGATAGACAGCGATTGATAAAAATGGTTTTGTCAGATAAAACGAATTTATTTTATAGGTTTTTTAAGGTTGATTTTTTCCGATTAAACAATAATTCAAAAAAATCTGTTGTCATCTACTTGTTTTATAGAAATAATGCTGATGATATCAAACTCGGTTATCACAACATCAGCAGAAATAAATTATGATGTCTCCACCGGAAATCGTCTGTTTTGCAATAATTGGCGGTAATTATAGTTATCTCATTGGTTAATTGTTCTAATGTATTTCTTTTCTTTTTTAGATGGAATTTAAATCACTGCTGCTACCGCAAAAGATTGGTTGTTCTTCAAAATAATAGTTTTATTATAACAAAAGGCAAGAAGAATGCTCTGACAAATATGAGACTATCTTTAACGCCTGCACAACGAGCGGCATGCTATTCAATTTCGACAAATTTTGAAATAGTCTTCAACAATACAACTGTTACATGTCCTCAGGAAGTTTTAGAATTCATAAGAAAGCATTATGAGGTTACCTCACCAAATGTTTCTACACCAAGTGCTTCGGAGTTTGACAAATGGGAAACTTTGGAGAAACAGATGGGACCCAGGAGGGATGGTTTAGCAACAGTTGTGCCCATCACCATAATTTATTGTCTTATATTTTTGACCGGATTATTTGGCAATGTGTATACGTGTATTGTAATTGCCAAAAATAAGTTTATGCATACAGCCACAAATTATTATTTATTTAATTTAGCTGTTGCAGATCTTTTGCTGCTTGTGTTTGGGTTGCCTACGGATTTATTTTCGATCTGGTCAATGTATCCATGGATATTTGGAGAACCTTGGTGCATAACAAGAGTGTTAATTGCTGAAGTGTCGACGTACACCTCAATATTAACCATAACAGCTTTTACTATTGAGCGTTATATTGCGATATGTCATCCAATGAAAGCACAGAAAATGTCCAGTTTACATCGGGCTGTAAGGGTGATATTCAGTACTTGGTGTATAGCAGTTATTTCTGCAATCCCCCAAACAATCCAATATGGCGTCTATTATCCAGCTACTCATAACAATACTACTATTAAAGAATCTGCAATGTGTGCCATTATTGAATCCAGAGAAATGGATGAGACTTTTCAGATTTCAACATTTGTGTTTTTCGTTTTACCAATGACGTTTATCAGCGTTCTATATACTTTGATCGCTATTACTATACGTAGATCAACCTTAAGTAGATCGTCATCAGATACATCAAGCAAAGAACGCCTTAGGGGAATTGAATTACACGCCCAGCAGCAAGCAAAGGCCAGAAGATCTGTCATTAAAATGCTTGGTAAGTAATAACAATTGATTGGTTTGTTGTAAAGTTGTTTAACGTAGTATCGATAATTTTCAGCTATTCGCAACAAAAACAAGATTATAAACCTCTAAGAATTAACATAAGATCAAGTTCGAGTATGTATTTCGGTTTGACTTGTACTAGCGCACTCTCCGGGCGTCTTTTTTGTCAAGTTGATTTCAGACCGAGTAAGTATACCACACAAACATATTCTCTAAATCAAAATATCCTGGCACCAATTGAACAAGTCGATAGTTAAACCTCCTAATGCCGAGCGCAAGGCAAAGAATCAGTAATTCAAATTTAACAGACTTAGACATTACCCAGGTCTTGATCCCATTCTCTATGCTCTAGGCGCGCGCTATACCACTGGGCTACCAAGGCGGGCTTAGGCTATGATATATATATATATATATATATATATATATATATATATATATATATATATATATATATATATATATATATATATATATATATAACCTCTATATGCTCACTTTTTTCTGACATTGTCTATGAATTATTTTTTTCAATATTTGCATCCTTATTGTATTAAAACAACCTTTTAACAAGAAAAACGAAAACACACACCCACACAACACACACACACACTATACATATAGTTTTACTGTACATTTAGATTCATCACATGGGAAAACAATTTCATAAGATTGTAACACATGCGTATTTTAAAGATTCAGTGAACGAATTCAAAATTAGATGAACTATCGTCTTAGTGTGTTTCTGAAGTAACGCTTTAATTCATCCACAGACGGAAAACTCAACATCTACAAATTAGAATGTTTTGATAAATAACACTGACGTTGGCCAGTTTTCCATGGCCGCAAATGCTTTTCTTTGCCAAAACTTGGTTATCTTTTAGTTTTGAACGAATTAAAAGAAAACACACTGCCTCAACTGCACACAGTAATTTACATAATTGTCAATGTTTCAGTTTAAAACTCCAAACTGGCTGAACTTCAATAAAGAAAACAAAATTATACTAAATAATTATACTCTTTGTTGACTTATACTTCAACCTATTTCAGTTGTAAAGGCCATTTGACACTCCTTAAATATCTTAATTATTATAATTCTAAATTTTGTTTAAAGATTTTTTTGGATAAATTATGATTGATTTTTAGATTCTTTCTTACGAAAGCCTATTAGGCTCATGAATAAAAAAAAATTAAAAGGCGTAATAACGCGAAAAAAAAGGCGTAATAACGCGAATTAAAGGCGTAATAACGCGAATTAAAAGGCGAAATAAAGGCGTAATAACGCGAAATAAAGGCGTAATAACGCGAAATAAAGGCATAATAACGCGAATTGAAAGGCGTAATAACGCGAAATAAAGGCGTAATAACGCGAATTGAAAGGCGTTATAACGCGAATTGAAAGGCGTAATAACGCGAATTGAAAGGCGTTATAACGCGAAATGAAAGGCGTTATAATGCAAAGTGAAAGGCGTTATAATGCCTTTTTGTCTATATATAGAGCAGTCGCTTCCCTTGAGAATCGTTTCTCTCCAAAGGTTAATATCCCTTTCCACAAACAGATTGATTTTAGTTTAAATTCTTTTAGACAGTTTAAAGCAAATGAAAGTGAATAAACCTTGATCTGTCTATATTACCTAAGATAAAGACACAAATGTCATTTAATCACTATTAAAAGTTAATCAGGATCTAATTCATAAATAGCCATGTGTACAAAGACACTCTTTATGAAAAATACTTTAAAATCGACAAATGGAACGGTTTCAGAAATAACTATTCATTTCAGCGCAGGATCGGATGATGTACAGTTTTTTTAAATTTTCATAGAAATTATACATATAAAAACTAATTACATTACATATAATGTATATGTGCAGGACACACACACACACACACACACACACACACACACACACACACACACACACACACACACACACAGACATTTAATAATGTATGTAATGGGGCGGAAAATAGATCTTTAAACCCTGGACCTCCACACCATTATGGTAAGCAACTTGCGTCATAAAACGAAATAAGGGGGTTTTAAGGCGAATTGAAAGGCGTAATAACGGGAAATAAAGGCGTAATAACGCGAAAAAAAGGCGTTATAACGCCTTTCAATTCGCGTTATTATGCCTTTCAATTCGCGTTATTACGCCTTTATTTCGCGTTATAACGCCTTTCAATTCGCGTTATTATGCCTTTCAATTCGCGTTATTACGCCTTTATTTCGCGTTATTACGCCTTTATTTCGCGTTATTACGCCTTTATTTTGCGTTATTACGCCTTTCAATTCGCGTTATAACGCCTTAATTTCGCATTATAACGCCTTTCAATTCGCGTTATTACGCCTTTATTTCGCGTTATTACGCCTTTATTTTGCATTATTACGCCTTTAAATTCACGTTATTACGCCTTTATTTCGCGTTATTACGCCTTTCAATTCGCGTTATTACGCCTTTATTTCGCGTTATTACGCCTTTATTTCGCGTTATTACGCCTTTTAATTTTTTTTATTCATGAGCCTAATAGGCTTTCGTACTTTCTCAAACTAGATGTATTTAAAGATTTCCATCCTGAAATCTGAATCAGTCTGGTTTAAGCAGAAATGTTCCACCATACCAAATTTTAGTTTGAAATTGAATAAATAAATGATTAAATAAAAGATAAAACAATTTATTAGAAATATATATCTATGACTAGTTAATAAATGAAATTGTCAAACAAATTATTTAAAAAAAAAAGTATTTTGATTGAATAGAAATATTGAAATGCTTCAGCTGTGTAGACATTGATTCCGGGTGCGGTATGCAGTTAACACTTTCAATGTGTTTCCAAATAAAACGTTTATATTTGTGTACTACAGTTTTCCGTTACTCCAAAAAATAACAACATTTGTTTATATTTGAATTTATCAATAAATTTTAAAATAATGAATAAAACACCAGGAATACATAAAAATAAGTAGACCATGTAATTTTAAAATACATGTATAAAAAATATTGAAAACTAATTTTAAAATGGAACTTTATTTCTCAGAAACAACTCAAAAAATCTTTAATTTTTATATCAAATAAGCAAAAGAGAAAATGTTGTTTTTTGACATGTAATTGTTTTTTTTTTTTTTTTTTTTTTAAATTTTTTATTAAAATGACACAGAGAAATGAATATTCTTAAAATCTGTGGTAAGTCAACATATTTTTACAATAATATTTGATATTATGTCGCTGTATTCAAAATTATAATGGATATACATGTACTTTACGCCCCATAGTTTCATGTTCTTTTCATTCTCAATTTTGATTTCACACGTGACAGGTGTGACTAGCTAGACAGTAGGTGCTTACTCTTCCGGAGCACCCGGTCTCACTTCCAGGAATTCTATGTATTTAATTGGCCAATTTTCATAGTTTTGGATTATGTTTTTTTCTAAGTTTGATATGAAAGCTTCTGACACCGATGTTCTCTCATTTGATTTTTATGTAAAATCGTATAAAAGATTTAACCGTTTACCGGCATGCAACTCTTTTTTCACTTTTTTGTAAAGATATTTCAGACTTTGTGCATTTACATTCCAGGTTCATTATAAACATGCTTCTTAAACAAAATAATATACGTTTTAAAGATTATAATCTCTCTCTCTCTCTCTCTCTCTCTCTCTCTCTCTCTCTCTCTCTCTCTCTCTCTCTCGTTTAAGGTGTGTATTGTAATTCATTACAAAAGCTATCTGAAACATTTTTCATCCTATCTCTCCGAATCTTTATTCAATAAGACGCAATTGACAATTTCCTTGTGAACAACAAAATTTGTTTGCAAAATTTAAATTTGCAATTTTGTTTGGCATTTAACTTAATTTTCAGTATTCAGGTCACAATGATCAAAATATCCAGGTCAACAGTGTGTGTATTAGATTAACATCTTATGAAGATGAATGGCCCATAATTTCCTTTTACCGTTAGTAGTAAATTATTTTATAAGCTTTTTGTAATTCTTGGGTCATATGTGAATAACATTATCAAACAGAAAATCTAGCTGTGAAATTGACACAATATGTTTCCATAGTAAGAAATCGACATTTGAAAAGAGAATTTCATTCCCATGTTGTCCAAAAACTAAATATTGTATTTCCTGTGTAATCCCTTGTGGGTTTTTCATCGACTTAAAATCTTTTTTCCCCTTATAAGCTCACAAAATTTCTTAATGACTTTCTGAAATGTTGTTTATACCCAAAAGGAATAAAATTGCTTTTTAATCTAACATTGAAACATTAGTTACGAACTTAACAGAGTTTCAAGATTGATGACACATCGTGTAAAGATTACGTTTACAAAAGTTTGTTGTTTTAGTTTTGATTGGTTGGTAGGTTGGGGTGTTGTCTAACTTTGCATCAGCAATTTTAAGCTATTCGCGTCAAAAAGATTTTTTAATCTCTAAGGATTAATCCAAGAACAAATCCGTGTATGAATTAGATTACTAAGTGTTCTTCAGGGTCTGACTTGTACTAGCGCTCACTAGGGGCGAATTTAAAAACAACACTCCCCAGTTTTGTTATCTTGTCACAAGATGAACCATTCTCTTATATAGCCAGACAAGAAAGCAGTACCTAAAATTCTTAAGTCTTATATTTGAACCGAAAGGGTTGCGAACCGCTGTCGAGGCGGTCACAGTACGTCGGCTAGGCAGTTTAATTTCAGCTAAGGATTGAATAATAAGCCGTACATGCAAAATAAAAATCACTAATAATGTTTACTGAATAATATACTAAAAGATTAAGTAATTTTGTATCATGGGGTCTTTTTCTTTTAGAAAAAATATGTTGTGTCGCATACAGTAATGGTATTTGTAACATTTTTGATATTTAAAAAAAGAAAAAAATAATAATGAAAGTTATATATGCAAATTACAAATACACAATTCAAATGTAGTCCATGGCAGCGTTAAAGCTGCATTACGTTTACCCGTTATTGAAAAAAAAAATTAAATATCTTAAAATATTTTTGATCAATATGAATTGGTTGTTATTACGATCTGTGGATTCATTTTCTTAAGTTCACTCTTATTACCTCATAATGAATTGAAATCCTAAAAGCTTTGGGCAACTCGATCAATTATAAGTTAGATTGGAGCATTCGCGTATATTGTATGTGAACAATGGATTCGACAGAAAAAAAAAACGCGAGAACGACACTGACAGATTCTGCAAAGAAAAGAACTGGAACTATGACTCTAAGGATTCGCATCGCTCAGGCTCAGATAAAAAAAGACTGTAAACAAAACAGCAGTTGGCTTGGATACGCACAACAAAGTGACCGCATTGCTCTTGTCACATGCTCTTTTACTGTGTTTGTTGACATTGTCTCGTTTTCGATAAAAAATTACGTGTTCATTGTTCTAAAATGAGATCATTGGTAGATCAAACTAAACTAGCAGTGAATTTTAACGTAAGTAAAGGTTTGATCACGAATTAAGTATTACATTTTTCATGAGAGGCATAGTTCAGAAAGATAAATATAACTTTAAGTTCGGGAAGAACTGTGTTTAACTATGCTTCAAGAACAGTAAAAATAGTAGTTAATTTAATGAAAATGTCGCCTACGTTCGACTGTTTACCATTTAATAATATATATGAAAGTTTCATATATATTTTTTTAAAAATCCCTTTTTTACTTTTTAAGATACATCTGCTATCATAAAGCTAACTAAAAGAACCAGTATGCAAATTATTTGTCACGGGAAGGAGATATAAATAAAGCTCTGATAATTACACAAAATTTTATTACATTAACAGGTGTGCCACTGACATTTTTAGCTCACCTGACCAAAGGTTATGTGAGCTTATGGAATAGTGAAGCGTGTGTATGTGCGTGTGTGCGTGCGTGTGCGCGTCGTTAACACACATATTTGACTTCTTCTCCGAAAGTACTAGACAGATTTCAATGAGACTTAGTCAGAAGCATGTCTGGGTCGGTGCAATTCAGATTTGCTCGTGGCATTGCCATGGCTACCAAAACTAGGTCATAGTGACCTAGGGGTTAAAAAATCTTTTAAAATCTTCTTCTCCGAAATCAATGATGGGAGAAAAAATCTGATGTCATATTTGGCTTCTCTAAGGTCTTAAACCTATAGTTTGTTCATTTCGTGAAATTTGGTCGAAAAATGGGTTACGCATATTTGCGTTTGATTTTAAAAATTTCCTAAAATGGCTGCAAATTGTTATAACTCATCTATTTGAACAGATATTGACATGGGGTTTTTAGTTTTGACTTTTTCTTGAAATAACCTTCAAAATGGAGTCAAGGTCAAAGTTCAAGGTCATGACCTAGTTTGTAATTTTGCAGTTTTAGGCGATTTTCTTAAAAATTTTAAAGATATATATAATATCAAAACATTGTTAAAATGTTCAGCATGACAATATTTTAAAAGATACAAAGTTTCGTAACTATATGATAATGCATGTAGGAGTTGTTGCCCCTGAAATGTAATTTTTTGCTCATAAAAACTAAAATTGTGCGTGCATTAGCTTGAAAACTATGAACAGACATATATACTTGTATATTAGAATATTGTAGGTATTGACATGACGATCATTTTGATATATGGCTCAAGATCATAGGTTCAAAGGTCAAGGTCATAGCTGCATAAGAAGACTGAAAGTGTTTATTATCTTGGAAACTATTAACTTTTTGTATAGGTATGTATATAAGAATATTGTAGGAACTGATATGGCGATCATTCTGATGTATGATTCAAGGTCTTACGTTCGAAGGTCAAGGTCATAGATGCACAAGAAGACTCAAATTGTTAATAATCTTGAAAACTATTTACTTTTTGTATAGGCATATATATGAGAATATTGTAGGTATTGACATGACCATCATTTTGATATATGGCTCAAGGTCATGCGTTCAAAGGTCAAGGTCATAGGTGCATAAAAAGACTGAAATTGTTAATTATCTTGAAAACTATTAACTTTTTTATAGGCATGTATATTAGAATATTGTATGTATTTTTGCAAATGATTTTGGCCATATCCTCAGGTAAGCGTAAAGGCCCATCGGCCTCTTGTTTTGCCTTAAACTCAATAACATCCGCATTCAGCGTCCATGTTTGAAATGAGTCATACTTCGATATTTTATGCGTTAGTATCGCTGAACACAATCTTATAAATTTCACAGGGCGGTGATAATTCATGCATGCCCAGAAATGAATGAAATTTTCAGTAACTCTAACTAAAGAATATTTTAATTCCGCTTTTAAATCAATCAAAAATGATTAAATTAATTTGTTTTAATGTTCAATAACCTTAAAATGTTTTTTCCAGCATTTTCCGTGTCATATGCTTATTTCTAATTTATATATAAAATATTTCAACAACACATGCCAATAACACCTGAAACCACAGTAAGTTTGACTTGTACAAACATGTAATGTAAAATTGTAAAATATATCAAAACACTAAACTTTTAATGCATAGCAGACATCCTTTAGATTACAGTTTGTAAACATCTGTTCAGTCGGGAATCTCAGGTCATAAATTACACCCTTGCTGAAATTTAACCTTATCTATTTAATAGACCGGAGATAAGATTGAGAAGAACTATGGATGTACTTTAGATTATTTAATAAACCGATACGTTACTCGAATCAATGTTGCAATCTTTCATCATTGTTTACTTGTTTTCGCGATTTAGCAGTATCCAAAGAAATTCTCGCAAAAAATCATTAAAAATAAGATAAATAAACAAATAAATAAATAAATAATAATAATAATAATAATAATAATAATAATAATAATAATAATAATAATATTATTATTATTATAACAACAACAACAACAACAACAATAATAATAATAATAATAATAATAATAATAATAATAATAATAATAATGATAATAATAATAATAATAAAGCTATAGGCATTAAGTTGCACAAGCAGAGTTCATTTTCTAAATGTGAGATTAAAAAAAGTATCAGTCATCGAAATGACCTGTAACTGATTTGTTGGACTAACATACAAAATTTGAGTTCAATATCTGCAAGTATTCAAGTTAGAGTCCGGAAACTTATAACTCAAAAAAATTTTCTTTGTACCAAAATTGTTTTGACAATCGGAGAATCAGAACCAAACTCAAACCTAATCTATAACTCATTATGGTAGACTTGCATACCGTATTTGAGTCTTGAAAACTAATGTTTCAAAGAAATTTACTAAATCTATGTCTCGTTATTTGGCGAAAAACAGTGAACCGAAATTAAACTCCAACTTGATCTGTAACTCATGATAGCAAACAAACATCAAATTTGAGTTCAAAAGTTTGTAAAAAGTCCAAGAAACTAATTGCGCCGCACGCACGCCCTTCCGCCCCATGTCGCCCAGTTCGCCCGCCCGTATCACCAAATTAATAGCCGTGTACAACTTCGTTACAACTCGGTTAAAAATAAAATTTATATTAAGCTTTGTAAACGTCTACATAATGACCTGTTTGACCTCGCTTGTCAGAAAAATGCATTTGCCACCCCCTCTCTCTCTCTCTCTCTCTCTCTCTCTCTCTCTCTCTCTCTCTCCTTGTGCTATAACAATATTTATGTATATGCTATTCTGATGCTTTATTAATATTATTATTGTTACTATGACTACTGATATTTTTAAAATTTAAATTCGTCTCAAATACAAATCTATTCTGCATTATTTCTCGTCGTATTATATATATTGTTATTTTGTGTTTTTAAAAAATTAAAAATTTGAATGCCATTTGTGACTAAAAATATCTTTTCTTGTGATAAATGTGACGTTTTGATGAACATGATTGTGTCATTTTTATCATGTACGATTCTTAACAAAAAATGCCGTAGCTATTTCTTATGCATTATTTAATTGAATATTCCAAAACAGCACATGTCGGATATAATAGAATCATTTTTGTAAAACTAAGTTAGTCTTAGTGGACAAGCGCTCTTTATAAATGGTTTAACTGTACTATTGTGGAATTCCCTTTACAGAAAAAAAAAGAAAAAAGAAAAAACCCTTTTTGATGATATAAGAATGGGGGATATATGAAATTGCCCACGTCCGTTTGTCCATACTTCTTACCTTCAGTCTTGTTCATATTACAACCCACCATATATATATAGACTTGTCAGATATATATATATATATATATATATATATATATATATATATATATATATATATATATATATATATATATATATATATATATATATAATAAAGTCACTCAAATGTTTATAAAAGATACATCTCAAGCCTCTGTTTTTTCACACTTCAGCACAATGTAAACTAAGAAGATGTGCAATTGTAATATATATATATATATATATATATATATATATATAATAATAATAATAATAATAAATAAATGAATAAAGTAAATAATGACTAACATTTTGAATTATGATCAATATATTGTTAACACATTGTCGAATTAGACACAATTTAAGAAACATTACATTGACATGTATATACATCGATTTCATCCTAATTTATGTCTTAAGTTTACGTTTATAACTTAATCGTACAATCCTTTTACATCTGGTTATTTTGCAATGTTTTCGGTTTATATATAAATAACAATGCAGCATTGGGTTGTGGTATGTTTTAGTACATGTTTATAACATCTGTAGACATAACAGTTACAATGAGGATATTGTAATGTTAAAGAAAAATATAACAAACAACAAACTTATTTACATAAAATGAAATTAGGCGTTATACTCAAACCTGACTGTAAATTAAAGGCTAGCCATGGGAATCAGCAAAATGGCCTTTATTGGAAGGTGGCACTTATATACAGGTTCAAATATATTGATTAGAGAGCAATACGAATAAATTTTTACTGACCTTACAAAACAGGTGGCTCTTATATACAGATGGCTATTTATGTCATTTTCATATTAGCAAATGTACATATAAAAAGGGCAAAAACAAATAACGTGACGGGGTTTATTTACGTGTTCATATTATGTGAGCTAAAATTTTTGAAACTATCATTCAATATATTTCTTTCAGGTCCTGACAGATAAATTATTTGCTAAAACAAAAACATTGGCTAGCAGTTATAATACATATTAAATAACAATCTTAATTGATCAAGTTCAAATATATTAATATGGTAACAATCCACATTAGATAACACAATGTCAATTTTGCATATTAAAAAACTGTGAAATACACGTTTTTCTGTAACACTTGACAAATTAACGATTGATTTGATTGATTTCTTTGTTTTTTTTTAGTTGCTGTAGTGTTGGCATTCTTTGTTTGTTGGGCACCATTCCATACAGAAAGAATGATGACAATTTATATAAGTGAATGGAATGGCTTTCTACTCAAGATTCATAAGAAGATATTTTATCTTTCGGGAGTATTTTATTTTATTAGCTGCACAATCAACCCGATTTTATACAGTATCATGTCTAGAAAGTTTAGACAAGCTTTCAAACAAACAGTTTTGAATTGTAAAACTTGTAAAAAACAAAGACAACGACCGCCTCATTTTTCCTACAAATTCGTGCACAGGAATGGTCATACGGAAACCAGTTACACGTCGGTGGACCCTGCGGGAGGAGGGGGAACAACTCAAGGAGGAACGGCCACAACAACAGCGCAAGAACACAAGTGTAGAGGAAACCGGAATGTAGCTCTCCGCAGAACAGAGTCTAACTCCAAAAGACCGAGTCCATCACGGTCTATTAGCGGAAGTAGTTTGAAGTCTACCGATGAACTCGAACAAGAAGAAGAACGGCAAGAAGTATTGTTTCAAATAAAATGTTATGACAATAATCGTAACACTGCTGAGGTGGTTTTTGGCGTCTGTTAGCAATATTGTCAGACATAATACACAAACAGCTGTTAAGACTGTTTAAACATTTTTGAAGCAATGTGATGTATGCCTATTTATTCTTCGTTGATGTGTGTAAATGTTTCTTGTTATCGAATGCTCATTCCTGCGCACGGGTTCCAGATTATCTTAATTTCATCTGTCAGGATAACGTATATCCGTGATAGTTTTTGCTGATCAATTTCTGCAATTCTTTGGATGTATCTTTTAGTACAGGACTGCCAATGCAAGATATTTGACTCCGTCTCTTGATTGATAAATTGGCTGATGTTGGTAGTATTTTAACTGCTTGTACAATTGTGAAAGAGAAATCAATCGATTTTATGGTTTTAACAAGACTCCTGCCAAGATGCCTATTAAATAACTATTTATCTTCCTAAACTGAATCAATGACCTCTCATAAATAACATGATCCCCGCCAAATGTATGTGTATCATATTCGGAAACTGAATTACTGATAATTTCTTATTCAAAAAGAAACAAAAGTCTCAATTATGTGTTCCATAAATGACCGGATTTTCAATAATCAAAATATTTTTCTCGGGGGGGACGGCATTTGTATAAAAACGACAGAGGAATAAAAATCATAATTTCTTATGCAAGAGGGAAAATATATAATTTAGTTTCAACTAGAAAATAATTTAAAACTTTCAAACTTGTGAAAAGTGTTATTTCCAACTTTCGTGAATGTTTCTTGCTTTTTCGATAAATGACAGCAAATAGATAAATAGATACATGTACATTCTCAATTATTCTTTATCCCACATTTGCATGTTACAATTTTAAGAACAATTACATCTACAATAAATACATATTAAGTAAATAAGTATAGTGGTAGACCGCATAATAAGTGGCATTAACTAGGAGGGCCGAGTCTCTCATTTACAATTTTTATAAATTAACATAGTTTACGTAAAACATGTATCATGTGCCGATTTTGAATTTCTATCAAAAATAATGCATTCAAAATGATTTTTAATTTATTATTTTAATAGAAATTCAAAATCAGCACATGACACATATATATTATTGTTTGAAAATAGATTAATTTTATATTTGGTTTAACAGTAAACTTTTTTGGTAACAATGTTTTTTTTTCTTCACAATTTTACAATTCATTATATAGTCGAATTCATCACAGAAATCAAGCAAACACAATTTTCTCTTAAAATATTCTGCCATCTACCAGTTTCAATAGGAAATTTGTGATTCACATAGACAACGTTATCTTAAAACAACTTAAAACCCAATGACATTGTTAAATATGGTTTTTGAAAAGTTTAAACAATGTTTTTCCAGAATAATTTTTGAAAATTTTGAATTTTGTGATTCTATGATTCCTGGCAGTATTATTTCTACTTGAATGTTCGGAAGTTTAATATCAGGGTTTTTGAACTATTTACCGATGAATTGTCTAAATTTATAACATAGAACTTATAAAGTTGTACATACAGTCAAATATTAATACGTCTATTATTTGTTAATGTTGTACGTTTAAAAACAAGTTTAATAATAATAATAATAATAATAATAATAATAATAATAATAATAAAATCAGTACTCTCTTCACTCTTATTTTTGTATTTATTATTACGCAGGGTGGAGAAGGAATAATAAGTTTTCTTACAACTAAGCTTATTTTATCATCGGTTTTATTCAGTTGTTCATTGCGAGATAAGTTGAATAAATAATTAACAGAAACATAGAAAAAATAACAACATATTAACAAAACCAACTTATAAATAAATCCAACAAATCTGCAAGACCAACATATCCACAATACCCACAAAACAAATATATCCACAATACCCACAAAACCAATATATCCACAATACCCACAAAACAAATATATCCACAATACCAACGAAACCAATATATCAACAATGCCCACAAAAACAAAATATCCACAATACCAACAAAACAACATTTCCACAATATTCACAAAACCAACATATCCACAATACCCAAAAAACCAACATATCCACAATACCCACAACACCAACATATCCACAATACCCACAAAACCAACATATCAACAAAACCTACAAAAACAACATATCCACAATACCACCAAAATAACATTTCCACAATACCTACAAAACCAACAAATCCGCAATACCCACAAAACCAACATATCCGCAATACCTATAAAACCAATTTATCCACAATACCAACAAAACCAGTATATCCACAATACCCACAAAACTAACATATCCACAATACTAACAAAACCAGTATATCCACCATACCCACAAAAACAACATATCCACAATACCCACAAAACCAATATATCCACAATACCAACGAAACCAATATATCCACAATACCAACAAAACCAATATATCCACAATACCACACAAAACCAATATATCAACAATGCCCACAAAAACAACATATCCACAATACCCACAAAACAACATTACCACAATACCCACAAAACTAACATATCCACAATTCGCAAAAACCAACACATCCAAAATCTAAACATATCCACAATATCTACAATACAAACATATCCACAAACAAAAATATCTATGAAACTAATATATCCACAATACCCACAAAACCAACATATCCACAATACCCACAAAACCAACATATCCACAAAACCTACAAAACCAACATATTCACAATACTAACAAAAACAACATTTCTACACAATGCTTATAAAACAAACATATCCACAATACCCACAAAAAACCAACATATCCACAATACCTAGAAAACCAACCTACCCACAATACCCACAAACCAATCTATCCACAATGCCCACAAAACCAACATATCCACAAAACCAACATATCCACAATGCCCACAACACAATATATCCACAATATCCACAAAACTAATATACATGTATCCACAAAGCCTACAAAACGAACATATCCACAATACCCCCCCAAAAAACAAACATATCCACAATACACACAAAACCAACATACCCACAACATCCACAAAACCAATATATCCACAGTTCCTACAAAACCAACAGATCCACAATACCCACAAAAAACATATCCACCATATCCACAAAACCAATAATTCTACAATGCCCACAAAACCAATATATGCACAATACCCACAAAATTTACATAACTCTACGCCCACAAAACCATTATATCCACTATACTCACAAAACTTACATATCCACAATAACCACAAAACCAACATATCCACAATACCCACAAAACCACATATCCCAATACCCACAAAACCAGTAATTCCAAAATGCCCACAAAACCAATATATGTACAATACCCACAAAATTTACATATCCACTATGCCCACAAAACCATTATATCCACAATACTAAACAAATCCAATATATCCACAATACCAACAAAACCAATATATCAACGATGCCCACAAAAAACAACATATCCACAATACCCACAAAACAACATTACCACAATACCCACAAAACTAACATACCCACAACATCCACAAAACCAACATATCCACAATACCTACAAAACCAACATATCCACAATACCCACTAAACCAATATATCCAAAATCTAAACATATCCACAATATCTACAAAACAAACATATCCACAATACCCACAACACCAACATATCCACAATACCCACAAAACCAACATATCCAAAATCTAAACATATCCACAATATCTACAAAACAAACATATCTACAAAACCAACAATCTATGAAACTAACATATCCAAAATATCTACAAAACCAACATTATATATTTACATAGCTTACATATCCACAAAAACAAAACCAACATATCCACAAAACCATTATATCCACAATATCAACAAAACTAACTTATTGACAAAACCAACAGATCTACAAAAACAAAACCATCAATAAAATGTCAATTTCAAATAGTACACTTTTTTTTAATTTAATTTTTCAACAAAACTTTTTCTATAATATTTGACAATATGCATAACACAAGCTTCGATTAATCAGCTCAATCAACATTTTAAGTTTTGAACAAATTGTCCAGGATGTGAAATAATCGGGATGGTAAGAGATCAAGGTAAGTACTTCAAAGTAAAAAGGCGTAGTTTATTTATCAATTCAAATGTCTTGAAAGTCCTACTTTATTTTACATTTTCAACTGTGAAAAACGTACTTTATATAATCATTCAACTGTCTTGAAAGGCGTCCGTCATGTAATCTTTTAATTGTCTTGAAATGCGTAATTTTTTTTACAGTATTCAGTTGTTGAAAGGCTTACTTTATTTGACCATTCAAATGTTTTGAAAGGCCTACATATTCAACCTTTCAACTACCTTAAAAGACATACCTCATTTACCATTTCTATTGTTTAGAAAGGCGTTTTTATAACCTTTCAATTGTCTTAAAAGACGTACGACACATAACCTTTAACTGTTTTGAAATGTGTGCTTTTTATAACTATTCAGCTGTTGAAAGGTTTACCTTATTTAACTATTCAACAGATTTGAAATGTACTTACTTTTAAAAAAAAAAAAAAAAAAAAACACCATTATGCATTTAACAATTTCACCGTCTATTAATTGCATACTTTCTTTCATCCTTAATTTGTAATAAATAGACCAGTTGACTTCGCAAACTTTAGCAATCGAATATTTAAAATAGTTGTAATTACATAACAAAAGACGTTGTATCACTTTCAACGCCATAGCTAGACTCTATTACAACATGCATGTCCAGTCACTGAAACAGCCAGACAAAAGACGTCATTCGTGAATTGTATAGCACTCGGAGCGTAAATGATTTTAAACAATGTTTATGGATTATAATATTTCTAAATGTAAATATTTCATTTTAGCACCATAATCAGGTACTTTATATAACCATCGAGACGGTACCAGTTTTTTTTTTTGCCTTTTGGCAAATTGCATGCAGCGACCTTTCATGGCACTTATTGTATTTAACAATAAAATCTTCTTGGGCTATTCTTTCTATCATGTGTTGATTTTGAATTTCTATTAAAATAATGCATTCAAAATTAGCACATGACATTTCAATCGTGACAAAAACCATTGATTGTTCTGTCAAGTTTTATCTTATGTACTGTTTAATTTATTTGCATTCCCGAACAGGGTAGAAAGTCTCTTATGTCTTTTTTTTCCATTATTCTTTCCAAGAGAAAAAAAGAGTGAAATGAGATTTTATGTTTCTAAAAGAAAAATAAGAAAGGGAATTGGCAGGTTTAATTTACTGAAGAAGTGTTTCGACTCCATTTAATCATATCTTGAGCACCACGGACGAACCATCGACTACCAGGAGTAAGGAGTGAGGAGTCAGGGATGGTTTACTAAACAGTTTACTAAATTGTAATTACAAGCACCGCCCGTTGCGAACGTTCAAGATAAAAATTTGCACACGTGATTGCTTTTGTATAATTTAACGTCATATCAGCTTTTTCCAGCTATTGGTGACGAGTCACGAGTTGTTTTAAATATCATATGGATGTAAACGCGTTTGTTTAATGTTTAACTTATAATCTTCTGAGGTAAAGTATTTCTCATTTTTTTTAGAATACTTGATTTTACCAAATATATATTTTTTTCAAAAGTCCAATTATTTGATTATATAAAACTTTCGATTTCTGTATAATTACTTACCTCCAGTGTGTTAACTGTCAAACTTTGCACAATAATCTGTCTAAGAGGATTGAGCGTAGAAGTAGAGTAATGTTTTACGCCTCCGTCAAAATTCTTTTATTTATATATCAAAGTGGTTAGTTCTTGGATAGAGGGGATACTGGAATGTTCGAAGAAAACCTTCAGCAAGCAAAATGACAACTTTCCTCCCATTCGTCCGACAATATTCGAACATAAGAATGAGTGGGAGAGAGGGACTGTAATCAATAAGTGCGCGATTTTAACAACTCCGACTCCAAGGCCCCTTCGAACCTAAGCTACCACTTTGTAGTCAAGGCTTTTGTTTAGGAAAGCTTCAAAGCATATAATCATACCGTTATTTTCCGAATGCAGTTTCAAGGTTTTCTAACTTTGAAATGCCCAACCTTGCGGTAAATACTATTATGCGACTGACAAAATGAACATTTCCAATAAAACCTACAATGTATGCAGTAAACAGATAAACAATAGGATGTATGGTTTTGGTTCAAGATTCAGATACTTCTTTTTTATAAGTCGCATCTATATACTTTAATACACAAGACATTCGAGATACATTCATAGATAAAATTAATTACTTTTCCAAGACGACACTATTTGAATATAAACAACTACGTAGTATGGTCTATGAAAACTGAAGAATGTTGTTTTCTAGAAAAATTGAAACTGTCAGTAAATAATTATAGGCGAAAAAAGATGTTTAACCAACCACAATCAATGTCTTAATAATGGAGGTAACTTGATTCTCGACTTGAATTTGTTTGATTAAAGAAATAATCATCAAATTTATTCAATTTTCGTTTATTCGGAGACGTAATCAATCAGTAATTGAAAGAAAAATCTGAATTTTGTATAGTGTTATGTAGGAAGGGTTTCTCAATCACTCTAAGAACAACTTAATTTGACATGCAAACTCAAGGAATAATTTTATTTGAATTTTATATATTATAATACTTTTTTGAATTTCTCAAAATTTGATCGGTTAATAAGAATAAAATTATTATCATCCTGAGATTTCAACATAGATAAAAAGTAAATCTTACGTCACAGACTGACATTACCCGAGCAAATGACATTACAAAAAAATGTCACATGCGCAGAAAACTTGCGTACGCAATTCGAACGCAACTGTGTTTTAAATCATTAAAACACATGTTTAATCGATGTAAATGTATGGCAAATTTTCAAGCGTCTTTAAAACTAACCGTGTTAATGACCCAGAGCTCAGAAGGTAACAAACGCTTCGCCTCACCGGTTGACAATAAAATTTCTTGGGGATATGACAATATTGACTGTCACCCTATCAGAAATGTTATATGTATGTAGTGTTAGGTAGGGAGGTTTTCCTAATGAATCTTACGGGAAAAAATTAATTTGACGTACAAAAAGCAGTAATAATGTTGTGCGCTACTAAAAATTATATATATATATATATATATATATATATATATATATATATATATATATATATATATATATATATATATATATCAATATCATATACTGATTTACTTGAAATGGGGTCTTAATTTGTTTTGAAATTTTCATTTTTTAAAAAAATAAAACTAATGGATCCATTTTGGCTTTTCAAAAAAAAAAAATTCTCAATAATGATAGACATATTATATGGTGCTAAACGTTAGATTAATGCTCCAATTAAAATCATCAAAACTTCAACAATTGCAGTAATTGATACATTCCAGATTTAAAAGTGAAATAAATGCCTTGCGTGAATATAATTTGGTACGTAAAACATTTAAACTTCAGACTTGCAACTCGTATAAGGGACATAAAATCGTTCAAAGCTTTAAAATGAAAATAAAACTTATTTACCGTTCGGAATATTAAATTCTTGTGTATAATTTCAAACAATTAACTCTTAAAATGTTTCTGAAAATTAAAAACATTTGTGACTTAAAATTAAAAATTGC
Organism: Tegillarca granosa; assembly: GCA_029721355.1. Lineage (NCBI taxonomy): Eukaryota > Metazoa > Mollusca > Bivalvia > Arcoida > Arcidae > Tegillarca > Tegillarca granosa. The sequence goes on along the minus strand of CM056598.1, from coordinate 29,625,146 downwards.
TGAGACATTTTAATGTGGTTATAATTTCATTCTTCGGAAAATAGACGAAGAATGGTTGTGTGTAATGTTTTTAACTTCGCATCAACAATTTTTTTTAGCTATTTTCGACAAAAAAAAAAAATAAATAAATAAATAAAAAATAGAAATAAAAAAAAAAATAATAATAAAAAAGAAAGATTATTAATTTAAGATCAAGTTCGGGTATGCTCGAGATGTGCGAGAAAATATGAATTTTTCTGGCGCTAGCTCACTGAATCAGTATGCTGCAGATAATACATACCATACCTCGAGACAAATTATCCTGAAACTACAGTAGATGGACAAGTGGATACTTTGTTCTAATATCGAGCGCAAGGCGTGGGCCCAGTATCTCAAATTTTATGCTGTCGGGATTTGAATCCTCGGAGACTCGACAACTGAGCCTTTTCTTTGGAAAACTGAAAGGGTAAGTCGAAATTATATAGGCACCATTGGATATTACAAGTGAGATGTACAGTGCCAAAGAACAAATAATTCAATAAAAAGTGTCTGAATAAAGTTTGAAGGACAAGAGACAAAAATGTAATTTTACATTATGTTTTTATTTGTCGTATTCCCTTCATTATAAAACCGTTGCGGATTGTGAGAGAATAAAACAACGGGACTAATCACTAGCGCAAGAATACAATGTTTCCATTTTCAATATACGATGTCCTTGACCCCGGCGAAATGCAAACACAAAATCGTGATAAAAAAAAAAAAAAATTCGCATAAATATTTGTGGCATTTCTTGTTTTCTATGATTAAAGTGGTAGTGGTATTTGAGTCGTTATTGAAATGAGAACATGTTTATCATACTCATAGTTGTTTATGTTTGTTTCGTGTACTTTCTTCCATTGTTTGATTGGTCATTCTATTAAACGCGATTTCCGGTGGTAAATTTCAAACTATATATATATATATATATATATATATATATATATATATATATATATATATATATATATATATATATATATATAATACAGGCCTGTCAAAAGTTTAACACTGAGCTGACTAAAAGGAGCTGAGACTCGGCCGAGCTGTGGACAACTAGCAGCCGAAAAGTTGCCGACCCCACGGCAACTGGAACTGTCCACATCTCGACTACTCGGTAGTCGAGTTTCGAAAACTCATTCGGCTCCTTGGCACTTTGAACTGTCCACGGCTTAGCAGTTCACTTGGCCTCTCGGTAGCCGAATCTCGGCCACTAGCTAACGAGTGGTCGAACAATTTACTTCTGAGAGACATTAATTATATATATAATAATAATAACAATAACATATATCATTAGTCAATGATAAAGACTTTAAGTACAAATTAAAATAATAAAATAAACGAAAAATAATAATAAATTTAAATAACCATAATAATAATAATAATAATAATAATAATAATAATTAATAAATAGATAGGTAGATAGATAGATAGATAAATAAATAAATAAATAAATAAATAAATAAATAAATAAATAAATAAATAAATAAATAAATAAATGGACGTTGGAAGAGATACATATGTTATTTTTTTCCCTAAACTTGCATGAATCTTTTATATTCTATTATGGAGCGGGATTTTAAAAACAAAAAACGACCCACTTAGCCAACATCTTGAAATTTTGTACCTATAGGTAAGATTTTAAATGTTGGCTAAGTGGGAATTGCTGTCAGTTGTAGGATTAAGCAAAACAATAGGTTTTAATTACAGGTGTGAGGGTATAGTTTGTTTCTGGAAAATATTGATGTTTTATATTCTAGATATATGTATCATGTTATAATTTCATGTTAAACATCAGGATTATATTCACTTTAAAATGAAAATTTGACTTTGTGCACATCAAGATGATATTTACAAGAAAAATAGTTTACATTGCAATCTCAGAATTGACCCTATATATATAGAATATAAATAAAAGAATCTTGACAGTGTTATAAAACACAATTACTCCACTCTCATTTTCTTTAAAATATAACTTATTTATTTATTTATTATTTATTCAATTATTTTTTATCTATTTTCCAAAATAAAATGAATGAATGAATTTAAAATAATATTAAAAGGGGGAAAGTTATTACATTGTATTTTAATCTAAAATGATATTGGCATTATGGTACAGTATAGTACTATTATGTCATTTTGAATTTCGTGTTTTATCAAGGAAGTTTGTATGTTAAAATCTCTTTGAGCTCTAAATTTTTAAGATGATATTTACAAGAAAAATAGTTTACAATACAATCACAGAATTGACTCTCTTCATAGAAATAAAAGAATCTTGACTGTGTTATAAAACACAATTAATCCACTCTCTATTATGCAATTATTTTCTTTAAAATATAACTTATTTATTTATCTATTTATTATTTTTTTATCTATTTTCGAAAATAAAATGAATGAATGAATAAAAAATTATGTTAAAAAGGGGGAAAAAAATTTACATTGTATTTTAATCTCAAATGATATTGGCATTATGGTACAGTATAGTACTATCGGGTATTATGTCATTTCGATTTCTTGTTTTATCAAGGAAGTTTGTATGTTAAAATCTTTTTGAGCTCTAAATTTTTAACATTGGTTGAAGTTAATTGGCCATTTTGATTTATCTACTGATTAAACAGATGAGCTTTTTGAGTTTATTTTCTACTGCTTTACAAATTCATGAAGATTTACTTAGCATGTTAAAAAGTTAAAATGTGGTCTTGAAACTTTCTGCTTACAAAATCAAATGGTATAGATATTCAAAACTTCTGGCGGTAATGGTCATTTACTGGATTTGAAAATAATTACCAATATTTATTTAATTGTCTGGTTATCTTTTGTTTGATTTCGAGGAAAACATTTGCGCAACAAATATAAATGCAAGGAACGGACTCAAAATATTGCTATTACTTTCCTTAAAATTAGAAAATTAGTGTTGTGTTCTCATATCACACCAGTGATACATGTTATTTCTTAAAAAATCAGTTTTGAAATAACTATTCATATAAAGATTACAAAAGGTTTAAGTGCAAAATGGATGATTTTTTTCTAAATGACAAATAGCATTGTGTATGGAGTAAAATTTTACAATACATTATTATTTTACAATACAGTATCTAAATCTGAATAAAACAAGAATGTTTAGTCTTATTTTGCCTTTTTTACCCCGAAGAATAAAAATTAATTTGAACAAAATTTATAAATAATATTACATTCTTTAAAATAATTTCACCATATTATCAAAGAATTATCCTGGAAAAGACTATAGCAAAAACTTTGCAGGTGAGATCTTAATTGTTTATTTAACAATGTTGGCTAAGTGGGAATGAGAAATTTTAAAATGTTGGCTAAGTGGTAAGACACCCCAAAAAACGACTAATGCCATCGCAGTTTTGATTTATCATTAAATGTACCTATACAGGTAAACATCGGTTGTTATATTCCTAATCTGTAAATCCCTTGTCATCATAAGATACCTGGCTTCAATACACGATTTTAAAACCTTCTCAGTACCAATACAAAGGCATGTCGAACAAACGGAGTTTAATAGTTACACATGGTCTCCGAGATCAGGCCAGACTCTAATACCTGTCATCAAACACCGCAGAAACGTGTTCAGTGACATTTTTGATATATAAATATTATCTTCTCTACCAATTACCGCTGTGGTAGCTCAGTTGGTAGAGTGCCCGCTCCGAAGATGGAAGGTCGAGGGTTCGAAACACCGGCCGGGTCCGACCCAAGACTTGAAAGTGGGTAGTGACTGTTCTTTCGCCAAGCATTCGGCATTACGAAATGAAAGTTACGGTTCTTTCGGATGGGAACTTAAAATAAACGATTTCCCGTGTCATGGCACGGCACGATAAAGAACCCTGCTGTATAATGTCATCAGCGCAACGCACAAGCAAAATTTCTGCATCTTACGCCTATAGCTGGCGACGTCTCGATGTAAGTGAAATATTCTTGACTGAGACGTTAAACACCATTACTTAACTCAACTCTCTACCAATTTTTCCTACTGATCTCTCTTTGACTTATTCCGAGAGTTAGATAATCTCACAATTTTCTCTCTAAAATATGGCGATATTACGCGTTCCTGCAGCCATGTTTACTGAACTGATGTTTTCAGCTAACGATCTTGGGGTCAAGTGGCCGAAAAAGTGCCGAGGAAGCCGAACTGGCCGAAAAGACGCCGAGCAGCCGAAAAAATGCCGAGCAGTCAAAATTGGCCGAAAAACAGCCGAGCGATGGACAGTAGCTGCTAAAAAGGTGCCGAGCTGTTGATTACTATTGGCCGAGACATAACTGCCGAGGAGCCGAGACGATATATATATATATAAAGCATGGAGATTTCCTGTTTCAGTAACAATGGTTTTAAAATATTTTTTTAAATATTGTTTACTTGTTAAAAATATAACCAGTAAAACAAATACATTACCACTCGAGAATAAAGTTTAATTTCCGATTTTATAGAGTTTCCATGTATTTAATTATGTATGGCGTTGATAAGAATCCTTGTGCCCTGAGATTAGATACTTATGCCAGATACCGGATTGACGCACGTCAGAAATTGCTTGTCAAGATCAGTTTGACTTGCTGAGTTTAATCGTATTGCTCAGATTAACAGACAATCACAAAAAGTAATTATTTTTATATTCAGAAGTCAAGAAATAACATGTGTATTCAATGAAGTTGGATCTGTATTAAATCAAAAACCAAGGGCTATATCAGTGTATTGATACTCGGAAGTCAATCATGTGTGTTCTTGTCCTTTAATTGAATCACAGACCTGTCCTTTACCTCGATATTACATTGGAAAATGTTTTTATACTCCTTGACCAAACATTAATTACATAAAATAGAAGAAAATTTGACATTTTTTCTTGATATGTTGGTAGAAATTTTCACTTAATAATTAGATTTAGCACATTTTTCGTCAAGCACTCGGCATTTAGAAACGTAAATCACGGGATCCTTAGGAGAGGAGACCTTAAAAACCGATGGCCCGTGTCACTGAAGGCGTGGCACGGTAAAAAAATCTCCTGCACAATGCCCTTAGCACACTGCAAAGGTCAAAATTTTTGCCACTTTACCTATAGCTGGTGACGTCTCAATATATGTGTAAAATTTTTTACTTGGACGTAAAACCCCATTTAAGGACATTTCTCTATTTTGTCCACATTTTTTCTAAAAGATAAAAAATACAAATTAGTTTTCATATAAATTATGCATAGCAAAATCATATAATGACATATTCATCTGTAGAAAGAGGAAGCTCAGTTGGTAGTGTCCGCTTCGTATTTTGGGGGTCGATGATTTGAACCCTGGTCGGGTCTTAACAAGACTTTAAAATTGGTAGTGATGTTCTTTCGCCAAGCACTTGGCATTAAAAAAAGAAAGATCTGGGGCATTCGGATGAGACCTGAACACCGATACCCAATGTCACGGCAGGCGTGGAACGTATAAGAACCCTCCCTGCACATTGCCCTAAAACGCAAAGCAAAGGTAAAAATTTCTGCCACTTTACCTATAGCTGGTGACGTCTCAATATATGTGAAATATTCTTGTCTTGAACGTAAAACCCCATTAAATCAATTAAAAACAAATTATACTTATCAACGTTAATTATAGTAGACCACGGAAAAACAAATATTTACCTTTGTGTCGTCCTTAGGTAACATTGTAATTATTTGTGTCAGAAATAAACTCAGGAAACCCGAATATCTTCCCCAATAAAAAAAGTCAAACCGATATTTTTTTATTACTTTATTTATCAGGTTTTAAGTTAGTGAAATATCTTAAAATGTTCTGTTTAATGTTTTTAAAGGAAATTCTGTAAAATTTTATATTATATCATTATTGTTTTTTTTTTTTTTTTTTCTTTTTTTTTTTTTTTAAATGTTTCTTGTAAAAATTTTAAGTATTCTTACTGAGGTTTTATAGAAATAAAACAACAGGACATTGTGATGATTTTGGAATGCAAATTTTTAAAAGTTAAGTGGATGTTTTAGCTAAAAGTACAATATACTTGTATTTTGATATCATATCAAATAAAATGCAATAAACTTTTCATAGCATATACTAAATGTACCGATGTTTTGATATCACACGAAAAGTCAAGTTTTACTTCTGGAAACATACTAAAAATAATAATAATGTCTGATGAACAAAGATGGTACTATAGACTATAGATCTTCATTAAATTATACACCACTGCGGTTGCTCAGTTGGTAGAGTGCTCGCTTCGTAAGTGGGAGGTCGTGGTTTCGAATCCCGACCGGGTCTGACCCAAGACTTGAAAGTGGGTAGTGTTCTTTCTTTAGCCAAGCACTCGGCATTACTAAATGAAAGTCACAGTTCTTTCGGATGGAAACTTAAAATAAACGAGATCCCGTGTCGCGGTAGGCGTGGCATGATAAAGAACCCTGCTGTATAATGCCATCAGCGAAACACACAGGCAAAATTTCTGCATTTGCCTATAGCTGGCGACGTCTCGATATAAGTGAAATATTCTTGACTGGGACGTAAAACACCATTACTCAACTCTCACTCACTCAATAGATTATGCAACACCCCGGTGTTCTTGCACATTGTGCAATAGGTCGTCACTGAATCCTTTCAAAGGCGTATGGTTGTAAAAAAAATCTGCATACTAAGCAGTAATTATCTTTAGCAGTGAATATTCTACATTATTACAGAACTTCAGCAGGGGAAAAACAACACATGCTGTTTTTCTGTTCTTCAAAATGCATTGTAATAAAAGAAAATAAATTTAGGACAAAATAATAATAATAATAATAATAATAATAATAATAATAATAATAATAATAATAATAATAATAACAACAACAACAACAACAATAATAATATAATAATAAATACATAAATAGATAAATAAATAAACAAATAAATAAATAAACACCCCGTGTACTACCTACACTTTGTTGTAACATCTTTTATTTATAATTCAATGATGGGCATTGAAGAAAATATTTATAATTTTGTTTTATCATCAAAAATGATTTTTTTGTTTATAGGCGACCTCAGGGGTTAAGTGGTCTAATGTTTACGAATTTCAGCGCCTCTTACGTCCTAGGTTTGAATCCAAATCGGGCAGATCCTAGTGTGTGAGAAAATTTGTCATTTTGATCGCCGAAGGTCGGTGGTTTTCTCTTGGTACTCTAGTTTTCTCCACAATTCCAGAACTGACTGCCACAATTGAAGTGAAAAATTCTTTACTAGGGTGTGAAATGTCATAACTCAAATAAGCACAATTATTTTGTTTACGTTAAAACTGTATTCATTTAAATTATATCGCTGACACATGTATATCTAATTGTTTCTGATAAACAATTTATACCGAGTAAAAGTTTATTGAAAAGATCGGACATTAAGTGCATTGTTTTGTGGTGCATAAAACAGGTGTAAAGAAAGTGAAACATACGCCCCAGTCAAGATTCTTTCAATTATTTCGAAGTCGGTCAGTTCTGGGATGGTGGAGGAAACCGGAGTACCTGGAGAAAATTATTGACGTTCAGCAAGCGAACTGACAAACTTTCTCAAACTAGAGAAGATAATATTCATATATCAACAGTGTCAGTGAACAAGTTCCTGCAGCGTGTAATGACAGGTGTGGGAGTGTGGCCGATCTCGGAGACATAAATTAAACTCCGTTTGTCCGACATTCTTTTGTCTTGGTACAGAAAAGGTGTTGAAAGTCGTGTATTGAAGCCAGGTATCTGATAATAACAGGGGATTAACAGATTAGGATTATGACACCTGATGTTTACCTGTGTAGGTACATTAAATAACTAAATCAAAACTGCGATGGCAGTTCTTTTGTTCCATATGGAATATAAAAAGAATATAAAAAATTTATGCAATTGTGGAAAAAAAATCACATATGTATCTTTTCAACCGTCCATTTATTTTATGGTTTTAATTTATTTATTTGTTTTTATTTATTATTATTATTTAAATTTATTATTATCTTATTTATTTAATTTGCACTTAAAGACATTATCATTACGAAATAATATATTTTATTATTATTATATACACACAGAAGTCCATGAATTACTAATTCATGTACTTCTGATATACACCATGATTTATGTCTCTCATATGTAAATTTCTCTCGTTAGCCCGTGGCCGAGACTCGTCTACCGTAAAGCCGAAAGAACTGCCGAGCCGTGGACAGTTCAAAGTGCCGAAGAGCCGAATGAGCTGCCGAGACTTGGCTACTGAGTAGCCGAGATGTGAACAGCTCCAGTTGCCGAGGGGCCGAGAGTTGACAACTTTTCGGCCACTATTTGTCTACAGCTCGGCCCCTCAAGAGGCGAGTCTCGGCTCCTTTTCGTCAGCTCAGTGTTAAACTTTCGACAGGTCTGCACTGTATAATAAAATGAATAAATAATTACAAGACGATTTTGTAAAGCATTAGCGCTTTCATTACATCTTCAGACGCTTTACATAGTAACATTCATAACATAGTAAAAAAGTAAATAGTGATGACGTCATTTAGAAAATACGACATTATAACAATACGATGACGTCAATTTTATGGGAGATAATTATGTTAGACTGTTAAGTTTTGGCATAAGCGTTCTAATAAAATATTTTTCTTTTTCTTTTCTTTCAATTGCATTGTCTGTAATTAATTTGTAAAACGGAAATATAAAAAAATTCTTTTTTCCGCAATTATCTAAATGTTCACTTAATTTTATTTTTCTGTATTCTGGTTTATCTATTCGTTGCTTGTACACTCTTACTCGAGAGCGAAGAGTTGAACCCGTTACCCCTATAAAAAATTCATTACAACCCGGGCAAGAAATCACATAGATTATGTTTTGTGATTTACAAGACATTCTTGCATTCACTGTGAATTTTTTGTGAAATATTATGCCTACGGATGGTTAAATATAATAATGCACATTTTCGCATGAAGTGTAACTACTGGGAGTACCCGTCACATCCGTAATTTGATTGCTAACATAATTTGGTACAGACTCATTAATAAAATTATCGCCGAATGCATGAAATAAACATTTTGCATAATGAAAATAAAGACAACAGAAAAATAACATCTTTTCAACGCTTAAAATTAAAAATATGAGCAGACGGATAGACGGCCATGTTTTGTTGATGCGGCTTACTATGTCGTTTTTTTATGATAGTTTTATTACTACATACCTTTCTACCAATTCCTTTTTACGCCCCGAAACTCTTGCATTTCTTCTTTTCAATTATTGGCGTCATTCCGGAAGAGTCATACATCCAAACTTCGATTCCACAATGAAAGGCAATACAATATAAACAGCTGATTGATTTACGTAATGGAGGTTAAGAGGTAAAGATGCTGATGGACCGGGAACAAGCACGCCCCTGGCGGAAGACAAAGCATTCCATAAACATTTTGTTTTGGTGGCTAAGATGAAGATTTAAATGGAGTTGCCAACGTTCACTGGCTTTTACTGTCTCGATTTGAACCCCATATTAGCAGATCGTTGTGTAATATAGTTTGTCAATTCGCTTACTGCGGGTCGGTGGGTTTCTCCGGGTACTTCGGTTTCCTCAAACCAATATATTCGCCCCGTTATGAGTGAAATAATCTTGGTTGGGATGTAAAACAACAATAATTCAACTCAACACTTTTCTTTCAATATCAATGCTGATAAGAGACTTTCATTTTGATTAATATGGTATTGAAATATTTTTTTTCTTGGCGGCTGAAATGAGGATTGAGATGAAATTGCCAACTTTTGTTTGCTTTTATTCTTCGTATGCCATTTAACGGTGATAAACACAATTTTTCATAAACTTATATTTATCCGTTTTACACGTTTGAAAGAAAATCGTGGTCAAATGCTTTAGAACCGGCTAACTGACCAAATTTGGCCCTCGTTGTCTGGGTTCAAATTCCACTCGCGGCAGATCATGGTATAAGTTTTTGTTATTTTGCTTATTTAAAGTCGATGGTTTTCTCCGGAAACCCCGGCTTCTCCTACTGTTAAACATACCTATTAAAACACTAATCAAACTTAGAATCCACCTGTTAACAAAAATTAGATATTTGTAAACAGATTCAAGATCAACTTTGAACAAACAACCAACCTAGAACTCAACTTAAAAACAAACTACAGCAAACCTTGTATATATAACAGTTAACGGTTTCTCAACTCATGATTTTGTGAATCGTGAAGTATATACATACAACATTTATTTTTTTAATTCCACATATTACATATATTAAAGGGTTTGAATTTTGAATTTTTATCATGTGCAGAATTTTTAATATTTCATTATAACTTCTTTTGAATATCTTCATTCTTAGCGAGCATAGTGTTAAACAAAACTCTAATCATCAATGAATATAAAAAAGTTAATTACGTTAATTTTCGTTTTTTTTAAACATAAATAATTCAAGACCTTTAACAAATCGAAGAAATGATGCTTAACTTATTATCAGTACCGTATGAACATTTTCGGAACGATTACCTCACCTTTTTATTTTATTTTATTTATTTATTTATTTATTTATTTATTTATTTATTTAACACGCGAACTGGATTAACTATCGACTTTCTATACAACTTTTGTCAATAAGAGCCTAATTAAAACACAGTGAAGATATTGAAACTGCTAGACAAAAATGTGTAATGCATGGTTTACAACTGGAATCTTTAAAGATAGAATTTAATATTTTAATTTGTTTATTTTACGTTTGTCTTTTGTTGTCATGGTAACTGCTTGATTGGTATTTTTCTTCTCTGTTTACACTCGTCCGAGAATGAAATTAATGTTCATTTTTTTCATTCTTGTGTTTTCAGTTAGTTATTCTTGGAAAAACAAGCCAAAAAAATCTTATCTTTTAATCTTATCATACAAAGGGTCCAAAAGTGCGTGTTTGTAAAAATGGTTTTCTTACCTGTGTATTCAGCACATGCTACTCACAATGTAAAGAAAGAGAAATAACCCTTATAAGTTCTTTGAACAAATGCAGTGCACAATATATTGATAGTTATATAATTCATAACACATACTTTAAAACATTTATAACCACTAACATAAAACAACCAATACCTTGAACAAGAAAACACAAACACACAAAAACCAAGAAAGGAAAAACATACACATGCATTAAGAAAAGACAAACACACACATAAACAAAGAAAGGACAAACACTTACGGGAACCAGGAAAAGACAAATATATACATGATCCAGGAAAAAAACAAACAAATTCATGAACCACGAAAAGACAAACACACACATGAACCAAGAAAAGACAAACACACACATGAACCAGGAAATGACAAACGCACACATGAACCAGGAAATGACAAACACACACACACATTAACAAGGAAAAGACAAAAAACACAAATGAACCAGGAAAAAACAAACACATTCATGAATTCGAACCAAGAAAAAACAAACATACCTTGAAATAAGAAAAAAGAAACACACACACACACATAAACTAAGAAAGGATAAATACGGGAACCAGGAAAAGACAAACACATACATGAACCAGGAAAAAGACAAACAAATCCATAAACCAGGAAAAACAAACACACACATTAATCTAGAAAAACAAGAACATCCGTGAACCAAGAAAAAACAAACACACACATGAACCAGGAAAAGATAAACACACACACACATGAACCAGGAAAAGACAAACACACACATGAACCAGGAAAAGATAAAAACACAAACAAGAACCAGGAAAAGATGAACACACACAAACATGAACCAGGAAAAGATAAACACACACACATGAACCAGGAAAAGATAAACACACACAAACATGAACTAGAAAAAGACAAACACACACATGAACCAGGAAGGACAAACAGACACATGAACCTGGAAAAGATAAACACACACACACAAATGAACCAGGAAAAGACAAACACACACATGAACCAGGAAAAGATAAACACACACACACATGAACCAGGAAAAGTCAAACACACAAATGAACAAGGAAAAGATAAACACACACATGAACCAGGAAAAGATAAACACACACACATGAACCAGGAAAAGATAAACACACACACATGAACTAGGAAAAGACAAACACATACATGAACCAGATAAAGGTAAACACACACAAACATGAACCAGGAATAGATAAACACACACACACATACATGAACCAGGAAAAGACAAACACACACATGAACCAGGAAAAGATAAACACACACACACATGAACCAGGAAAAGACAAACACACACATGAACCAGGAAAAGATAAACACACACACATGAACCAGGAAAACATGAACACACACGAACATGAACCAGGAAAAGATAAACACACATACATGAACCAGGAAAAGATAAACACACACAAACATGAACTAGGAAAAGATAAACACACACACATGAACCAGGAAAAGATAAACACACACACATGAACCAGGAAAAGATAAACACACACATGAACCAGGAAAAGATAAACACACACACATGAACCAAGAAAAGATAAACACACACACATGAACTAGGAAAAGACAAACACATAAATGAACCAGGAAAAGACAAACACACACATGAACCAGGAAAAGATAAACTTACACACATGAACCAGGAAAAGATGAACACACACAAACATGAACCAGGAAAAGATAAACACACACACATGAACCAGGAAAAGATAAACACACACAAACATGAACCAGGAAAAGATAAACACAAACATGAACCAGGAATAGATAAACACACACACATACATGAACCAGGAAAAGACAAACACACACATGAACCAGGAAAAGATAAACACACACACACATGAACCAGGAAAAGACAAACACACACATGAACCAGGAAAAGATAAACACACACACATGAACCAGGAAAAGATGAACACACACAAACATGAACCAGGAAAAGATAAACACACACACATGAACCAGGAAAAGATAAACACACACAAACATGAACTAGGAAAAGACAAACACACACATGAACCATGAAAAGATAAACACACACAAACATGAACCAGGAAAAGACAAACACACACATGAACCAGGAAAAGATCAACACACACACATGAACCAGGAAAAAAAACACACACATGAACCAGGAAAAGATAAACACACACACATAAACCAGGAAAAGATAAACACACACACATGAACCAGGAAAAGATAAACACACACACATGAACCAGGAAAAGATTAACACACACATGAACCAGGAAAAGATAAACACACACATGAACCAGGAAAAGATAAACACACACACATGAACCAGGAAAAGATAAATACATACACTTGAACCAGGAAAAGATTAACACACAAATGAACCATGAAAAGATAAAAACACACACATGAACCAGGAAAAGATATGCACACACACATGAACAAGGAAAAGATAAACACACACACATGAACCAGGAAAAGATAAACACACACACACATGAACCAGGAAAAAATAAACACACACACATGAACCAGGAAAAGACAAACACACACATGAATCAGGAAAAGACAAACACACACATGAACCAGGAAAAGATAAACACACACAAACATGAACTAGAAAAAGACAAACACACACATGAACCAGGAAGGACAAACAGACACATGAACCTGGAAAAGATAAACACACACACACAAATGAACCAGGAAAAGACAAACACACACATGAACCAGGAAAAGATAAACACACACACACATGAACCAGGAAAAGTCAAACACACAAATGAACAAGGAAAAGATAAACACACACATGAACCAGGAAAAGATAAACACACACACATGAACCAGGAAAAGATAAACACACACACATGAACTAGGAAAAGACAAACACATACATGAACCAGATAAAGGTAAACACACACAAACATGAACCAGGAATAGATAAACACACACACACATACATGAACCAGGAAAAGACAAACACACACATGAACCAGGAAAAGATAAACACACACACACATGAACCAGGAAAAGACAAACACACACATGAACCAGGAAAAGATAAACACACACACATGAACCAGGAAAACATGAACACACACGAACATGAACCAGGAAAAGATAAACACACATACATGAACCAGGAAAAGATAAACACACACAAACATGAACTAGGAAAAGATAAACACACACACATGAACCAGGAAAAGATAAACACACACACATGAACCAGGAAAAGATAAACACACACATGAACCAGGAAAAGATAAACACACACACATGAACCAAGAAAAGATAAACACACACACATGAACTAGGAAAGACAAACACATAAATGAACCAGGAAAAGACAAACACACACATGAACCAGGAAAAGATAAACTTACACACATGAACCAGGAAAAGATGAACACACACAAACATGAACCAGGAAAAGATAAACACACACACATGAACCAGGAAAAGATAAACACACACAAACATGAACCAGGAAAAGATAAACACAAACATGAACCAGGAATAGATAAACACACACACATACATGAACCAGGAAAAGACAAACACACACATGAACCAGGAAAAGATAAACACACACACACATGAACCAGGAAAAGACAAACACACACATGAACCAGGAAAAGATAAACACACACACATGAACCAGGAAAAGATGAACACACACAAACATGAACCAGGAAAAGATAAACACACACACATGAACCAGGAAAAGATAAACACACACAAACATGAACTAGGAAAAGACAAACACACACATGAACCATGAAAAGATAAACACACACAAACATGAACCAGGAAAAGACAAACACACACATGAACCAGGAAAAGATCAACACACACACATGAACCAGGAAAAAAAACACACACATGAACCAGGAAAAGATAAACACACACACATAAACCAGGAAAAGATAAACACACACACATGAACCAGGAAAAGATAAACACACACACATGAACCAGGAAAAGATTAACACACACATGAACCAGGAAAAGATAAACACACACATGAACCAGGAAAAGATAAACACACACACATGAACCAGGAAAAGATAAATACACACACTTGAACCAGGAAAAGATTAACACACACATGAACCATGAAAAGATAAAAACACACACATGAACCAGGAAAAGATATGCACACACACATGAACAAGGAAAAGATAAACACACACACATGAACCAGGAAAAGATAAACACACACATGAATCAGGAAAAGACAAACACACACATGAACCAGGAAAAAATAAACACACACACATGAACCAGGAAAAGACAAACACACACATGAATCAGGAAAAGACAAACACACACATGAACCAGGAAAAGATAAACACACACACATGAAACAGGAAAAGACAAACACACACATGAACCAGGAAAAGATAAACACACACACATGAACCAGGAAAAGATAAACACACACATGAACCAGGAAAAGATAAACACACACATGAACCAGGAAAAGATAAACACACACACATGAACTAGGAAAAGACAAACACACACATAAACCAGGAAAAGATAAACACACACAAACATGAACCAGGAAAAGATAAACACAAACATGGACCAGGAAAAGATAAACACGCACACACACATGAACCAGGAAAAGACAAACAAACACATGAACCAAGAAAAGATAAACACACACACATGAACCAGGAAAAGACAAACACACACATGAACCAGAAAAAGATAAACACACACACATGAACCAGGAAAAGATTAACACACACATGAACCAGGAAAAGATAAACACACACATGAACCAGGAAAAGATAAACACACACACATGAACCAGGAAAAGACAAACACACACATGAATCAGGAAAAGACAAACACACACACATGAACCAGGAAAAGATAAATACACACACTTGAACCAGGAAAAGATTAACACACACATGAACCATGAAAAGATAAAAACACACACATGAACCAGGAAAAGATATGCACACACACATGAACAAGGAAAAGATAAACACACACACATGAACCAGGAAAAGATAAACACACACATGAATCAGGAAAAGACAAACACACACATGAACCAGGAAAAAATAAACACACACACATGAACCAGGAAAAGACAAACACACACATGAATCAGGAAAAGACAAACACACACATGAACCAGGAAAAGATAAACACACACACATGAAACAGGAAAAGACAAACACACACATGAACCAGGAAAAGATAAACACACACACATGAACCAGGAAAAGATAAACACACACATGAACCAGGAAAAGATAAACACACACATGAACCAGGAAAAGATAAACACACACACATGAACTAGGAAAAGACAAACACACACATAAACCAGGAAAAGATAAACACACACAAACATGAACCAGGAAAAGATAAACACAAACATGGACCAGGAAAAGATAAACACGCACACACACATGAACCAGGAAAAGACAAACAAACACATGAACCAAGAAAAGATAAACACACACACATGAACCAGGAAAAGACAAACACACACATGAACCAGAAAAAGATAAACACACACACATGAACCAGGAAAAGATTAACACACACATGAACCAGGAAAAGATAAACACACACATGAACCAGGAAAAGATAAACACACACACATGAACCAGGAAAAGATTAACACACACATGAACCAGGAAAAGATTAACACACACATGAACCATGAAAAGATAAAAACACACAAATGAACCAGGAAAAGATATGCACACACACATGAACAAGGAAAAGATAAACACACACACAAGAACCAGGAAAAGATAAACACACACATATGAACCAGGAAAAAAATACACGCACACACACATGAACCAGGAAAAGACAAACACACACATGAATCAGGAAAAGACAAACACACACATGAACCAGGAAAAGATAAACACACACACATGAACCAGGAAAAGACAAACACACACATGAACCAGGAAAAGATAAACACACACACATGAACCAGGAAAAGATAAACACACACATGAACCAGGAAAAGATAAACACACACACATGAACCAGGAAAAGATAAACACACACACATGAACTAGGAAAAGACAAACACACACATAAACCAGGAAAAGATAAACACACACACACATGAACCAGGAAAAGATAAACACAAACATGAACCAGGAAAAGATCAACACACACACACATGAACCAGGAAAAGACAAACACACACATGAACCAGGAAAAGATAAACACACACACATGAACCAGGAAAAGACAAACACACACATGAACCAGGAAAAGATAAACACACACACATGAACCAGGAAAAGATGAACGCACACACATGAACCAGGAAAAGATGAACACACACACATGAACCAGGAAAAGATAAACACACACAAACATGAACTAGGAAAGATAAACACACATGAACCATGAAAAGATAAACACACACAAACATGAACCAGGAAAAGACAAACACACACATGAACCAGGAAAAGATCAACACACACACACACATGAACCAGGAAAAGACAAACACACACATGAACCAGGAAAAGACAAAAACACACATGAACCAGGAAAAGATAAACAAACACATGAACCAGGAAAAGATAAAAACACACATATAAACCTGGAAAAGACAAACACACACACGATTCAGGAAAAAACAAACAGACAAATTAACCAGGAAAAGACAAAAAACAAACACACACAAACCAGAAAAAGACAAACAAATTCTTGAATTCGAACCAAGAAAAAAAACATTGAATTAAGAAAAGACAAACACATCCATAAACGAAGAAAAAACAAACACATACATGGAACAGGAAAAGGCAAACGCAAATAAACCAAGAAAACACAAAGGCACATGAAACAAGAAAAGACGAATACATTCATGAACCAAGAAAATACAAATATATACATTGAACAAGAACAGACAAACACATACATGGACCAAGAAAAGACAATCATATACATCGACCAAGAAAAGACAAACATATACATGGACCAAGAAAAGACAAACACATACCTGGACCAAGAAAAGACAAACACATACCTGGACCAAAAAAAGACAAACATATATATGGACCAACAAAAGACAAACAATACCTAGACCAAGAAAAGACAAACACGTACCTGGACCAAGAAAAAACAAACACATACCTGGACCAAGAAAAGACAAACACATACCTGGACCAAGAAAAGACAAACTGCAGTGCACGATATTTCAATAGAAAGACATAAATAACTCGATTATACATACTTGACAACATTTTATCCAATCAATAACATTAAACGACCAATGACCACAAGACAAAGAAAACTAGACTAGAAAGGACATAAAATACGTGAAACATGAAAAGACAAAAACATTCATGGAACAAGAAAAGACAAAGGCACATGAAACACATGAACAAAAAAAACTAAGAAAAGACAGACACATACATGATGTGAGGTTGGGTGCTTCAAAAGGGTAAACGCCCCTGTCTAGTTAGCTACACCTGCCACCATGCGCAAATTTAAACTGAAGAATGAAAGGACCACGGAACTATAGGACGTCAAATATATCCAGTATAAGCTTGTATGTAGCGAGTTCATACTTATTAACAATACTGTGATGACGGCAATAAGAGTTTTAAGAGCCTTGATTAGTTTAGGCTTGTATTATCCCTGTGTCCAAATTTTTATAAGCAGCTTGATTAGTTGTAAAAATTCCCTGAAGTGGGAAAAAGCTCTACTATAGCTTTAAAATGATTGAATACAGAAACAAGAGGCCCATGGGCCTTAACGCTCACCTTAAAAGATATGTCCAATATTGTTTGCAAAGTGCAATAGACAATATATTAAGTACAGAAACTTTAAAAGTTTTCTTAAGTTAAGAACTCTCACAAAACTATATCCACTCACATTTCATATATAAGTAGCTTATAAAATATTCATGAAGTAACTATAGTGCAAGGAGTAATTCCAAATCATTAATCAATTTCAGTATACTTATGCAGCTATATCCTTGACCTTTGAACATATTTGACCTCGAACTATATATGATTGTCATGTCAATACCAACAATATTCTAATATAAATGCCTATGCATAAAATTAATAGCTTTCAAGATAATTAATAATATTTGTATTCCTATGATGATATGACCTTGACCTTTGAACATATAACCTTGAACCATATATCAAAATTATCAGAGCGCAATGCCTACAATATTCTAATATACATAGATAATTAGCAATTTAAGTCTTCTTCTGCAGCTGTGACCTTGACCTTTCAACATATGACCTTGTACCATATATCAAAATAAATGTCATGTCAATAGCTACAATATTCTAATATACATGCCTATACAAAAAATTAATAATTTAAAAGATAATTAGCAATTTAAGTCTTTTTTTGCAGCTGTGACCTTGACCTTTTAACATATGACCTTGAACCATATATCAAAATGATTCTTGTCACAATACCTACAATATTCTTTTATACATGCCTATACAAGAAGTAAATAGTTTTCAAAATATTAAGCAATTTAAGTCTTCTTTTGCAGCTGTGACCTTGACCTTTCAACATATGACCTTGAACTATATATCAAAATGATCGTCATGACAATACCTAAAATATTCTAATATACATGCCTATACAAAATTAATAGTTTCAAAGATAATAAGTAATTTAAGTCTTCTTTGACAGTTGTGACCTTGACCTTTCAACATATGACCTTGAACCATATATCATAATGATTCTTGTCACAATACCTACAATATTCTAATATACATGCCAATACAAAAAGTTAATATTTTAAAAGATATTAAGAAATTTAAGTCTTCTTCTGCAGCTGTTACCTTGACCTTTCAACATATGACCTTGAACCTAGTATCAAAATGATCATCATGCCAATACCTACAATATTCTAATATACATGCCTATACAAAGAGGTCCATGGGCCTTAATGCTCACCTGTGACCTTGACCTTTGGACCCATAACCCTCATTTATATATCAAAATGATCATTAGGCCAATACCTACAATATTCTAGCATACATGCCTATACAAAATATTTATAGTTTTCAAGATAATTAACCAATTCAGTATTAATTTGCATCTGTGACCTTGACCTTTGAACTCATGACCTTTATTCATATATCAAAATTATCATTTAGACCAATACCTACAATTCCAATATATATGCATATACAGGGAGTTTATAGTTTTTGAGATAATCAACCATTTCAGTACTTGCCTGCATTTGTGACCTTGACCTTTGAACCCATGACTTTTATTAATATATCAAAATGTCCATTGTGCCATTACCTACAATATTCTAAGATGTATGCCTATACAAAAAGTTAATAGTTTTGCAGATAATCAACTATACTGGTAATAGTTGTGCATCTTTGACCCTGACATTTGCACCCATGACCTTGATCTATACATCAAAATGATCGTCATGTCACTACCTACAATTAACTGAAAATCCCATGCCATTATCACCTGAAATGTTTAAAAAATAGGATTTTTTATCAAAGGTCAAAAGCAGGGACATGACCTTGACCTTTGACCTTGACATCTTTTGGAAGAAAATAGCAAGACAATCAACAGTGAAAACTCCATACAATTATCTTCAGCCGTTATTGAGTTATAACAACAAATGTCTCATTTTCAAACTTACATAATTTTACGCAAAAAACGCGTGACCTTTTTTTCGCTCAATTTTCATGAAAAACATAATTTTTATGTTCCCAGGTATGCTGAATCCAAATATCCAATCAAAATTTGCCTGCACCTTTTGGTTTCAGAGAAGAAGATTTTTTTGTCTTTTTCATATTTTTAGTAACAGCGGCCATCTTGTTGGGCATGGCCAAACCCAGAACACAATTTTGAAAGGCTGTTTCCCAGGCATGATTATCACCAAGTTTCATCAAATTTGGCGCAGTAGTTTTGGAGGAGAAGATTAAAATGTAAAGTTTAATCGGACGACGGACGACGCACGACGGACGACGGACGACGGACGGTGATAGATTGCAATAGCTCATCTGAGATTTTGGCTCAGGTGAGCCAATTGTAGCTTTTTTTAAAAAAAGATTTCGTTTTTTTAAAGTCTTAAAGATGATGAGGAATGTCAACCGGAACTCTTTTTACCTCAACTCAGCTTAAAAGTCGACTAAAATAAAATTTATGAAACATTATCATACTTAAATATATATAATTTTTTGTTTAAATCTACCTTCATGGTTACCAAAGGAAAGTTGTTTATAAAATGAAATCATTAATTTTCCTATTGCTAGATTTGGGCATGAACATCTATTAAGTCGTCATTAACATTCAAAAAGAGAGAGAGAGAGAGAGAGAGAGAGAGAGAGAGAGAGAGAGAGAGAGAGAGAGAGAGAGAGCTATAGTCGAAGCAATCAAGAACCCGACAAGAAAACGCAACTACTTACCTTTAGGCAATCAACTTTGCAACTTACAGCATTGACCTATTCCATTTGTGCGATAGAAATGTAACATTTATATAACTGTTAAAATAATACATCTTTTACCAATTAAAAATCAGAAGCAAAAATATACTTTTTAATTTCCTTGCTATTAAATTTGTTGATACACAATATGTTAGTACATGTAATAGTCATTTATTTGAAATCTTATATATGTATGCTAAGCATAATTGATGCTTTGATTCTGTTTTTTCATGCAAGATAGAAATTAAAGCTTTCCATAAAACTCAATATAACGTAAAATATTTTTGTAATATACATGTAGTAATACAGATCTACGTTAAATAAATCTTTATCATTTTAACAGAAGTACAATACGAGTATTTTTCAGCCCCGTTCTTTTGGCAGATAAACTTTTATGAAATAATACATTCAAATGTAGCACATGAAGTTGTCATGTGCTACTTTTGAATGTATTATTTTATAAAAATTCAAAAGTAGCACATGGCAGCTGCGTAATAGCTCACTCAATTTAAAACATCAACTTATTCACTCTTTCTTCGGTGAATTGTATAATTCAATGAAAGATAAAAGTAGCAATTGACATTTATATTTACTACAAATTTATATACCCGAAACGGGGAAGTGGGACAGTCCGTAGTGTGTTCGATCAAGTTGCTTGCTGATCCGGGTTATACCTTTTCTTGCTCTTTTTAAGAGTAAAATGTTAAAAGTTGCAAATTCAACCTTATGTTTCAAGAGTTGTTGTCAGCACCATAGATTAGAATGAGACGTTAATCTACCGACTTGTCTAAATTCCCTACGTTTTTTTGTAACGTACATGTTTGGTCTGAATAATAACAATCAAACTCTTATAATAAGCTTCCAACTATTATGTTATAATTTCAACCATTTTATAATTTTTTTAACTATGTATTCTGTTTTATACACTGCTGCATCAGAGGAATTTAGTAATTCACCATTGTGTCTGTATACAGTGCTATTTTTGTCAATATTTTCACTGGCTAGGGTTACACATCCTGTTTATATTTTATGCCATAACACCAGACATATTCAACGAATATTAAAAACACTACCTATTCATATGACGTCATAGCAAAAAAATATTACCTTATTTGGTAAAACGCTTTTCTTGTGTTTTATGTTTCTAAATTCATATTACACGTAGCAAAAAAGAACAACATGTTTAACTGTTTTACCACTAGTTTTAAACACGAACTCATATGTATTGTATCAAATTTAATGTGACTGCTCTTTAGCATAATCTAATTTAAACTTGCATTGATAGTTAGTTATAACAACGTAGAAAATGTTAATTAAGCAAGGAGGCAGGAAGCGCAGATTAAAACGATTTTTTGTTCTTTATATATATTACAGATAAGTGTTCAATATTATTTAAAAAAGAAATTTAAGTGACATGCAACAGCCAACATAGTTTAGAGCACAACACAATGCAAGTTTAAGGTAAACTGCATTATAACAGGTTTAGATAAGAAAATAAATAAATAAATGCAAAATAATGCCATTAAAACGTCATGTCAAATATCTTGCTGGCTATGACTTTCGTCTTCAGCTCAATGTTGAAGGTTATGTTGAGTAACTAGACATCTTTCACAGAGAATGGAATTTCTAGAAAGGTTCCGAGTTCATTCGTCAGAATTGAAATGATTAACAACAGCAAATTTACCTAACGAACAACTCATAGTCGCATCTTTGGGGCTAAAAAACTGGATGATAAAAAATATTTATACTTACGGAACCAGTTCTGATCTAGCAATTTAGCTATGTCCTTTTTTTCGACAAAATATGAACCATGCTTAAATAAAAAATGGAATTTTTCTTACCAAATTTCTGCATAAACATCTCTTGTTAAAAACTGCTTCAGTTATAATCTTGAAAGAGGTGTGCATAAAACGTTAGGGTTTTTCAAAAAAAAAAAAAAAAAAAAAAAAAAAAAAAAAAAAAAAAAAAAAAAAAAAAAATAATAATAATAATAATAATAATAATAATAATAAGTAAATATATTCTATACAAAACTAACAAACATGCTCAAAGTTGACCCTTTTTGTGTTTTCAACAATTCCGCTTCTTTTAAGCGGGTCAAAGTTTAATGCAGATCAATAACCGCTGTAAGCCAATCAGCGTTCAGCATTCCCGCTTCCCTTGAAAAGATCAAAATATGCCTGATCTGCAGTTATTAAAATTGATTAACATCTTTACTCGAGATAAAACTATCGCAAGATTAGCCACCATATTTAACTTCTACGAAAATTCTTTTTAACGTAATATTAACTAATTGAATGAAAATTTGTGTGGATATGTGTAATAATAATGAAAATAATAATAATAAATTAGTTCTTTAAGTGTCACACACACACACACACACACACACACACACACACATATATATACTGGCAACAATTGGCCTATAAGACACCAAGGTTATATCGAAGAAAATATAAAACTGTTGTAGATGTGCTGATACGTAAAACACAACTTATGTTACTTCTTCTGAATGCAAATTGTTAAGAAGAATTGCTAGCGGCGTTCGGGCAAGACCGCAACAGTGTGTTGTTAACACTGATTTTTTTATCCACGAAACATATCAATGGTTTCTCTGTTTGTTTACATGTGATTCTAGCCGTAAGCTGATTTATCAACTGTCAGGGTCACTCTTAATCGCATAATTTTCAGAAATCATAAAAGTGGGAGTAATTTCATTTGTTAAATGGCTTTCTTTCTAGAAATTCCATTTCTCTCTGCGATACACCTTAAGGTGTCGCCCACTAGTATAATTTTGATAAAAATTCACTGAGATATAAAATCTACAATCGACAAACGTTTTTTTTTCATGAAACTACAGCCACTTGTTCTGTATCA